>JAPYZK010004048.1:0-10983 GCA_030522785.1 Platygaster equestris
GGGTTTTAGAAGTTTGTTTGGAGTCAAAATTTCGAGTCGAAAGATATCTTAATTTTCGAGCATTTTTTCCTCGATACTTCGAAAAATATTCAATTTTTTAGGAGTTGACGTTTTTGTGAAAACTTGGAAAACTTTGAATCATAATTTGTAAATTTTTGGGTTTAACTGAAATAGTTGGGAAGTGAATTCCAAAATTTTTCGATGTATTTGAAATGGATTGAGAGTTTTAGAAGTCTGTTTGGAGTCGAAATTTCGAGTCGAAAGATATCTAAATTTTCGAAGCATTTTTTTACCGATATTTCGAAAAGTAGTCAATTTTTTTAGGACTTGGAGTTTTTGTAAAAACTTGGAAAACTTTGAATTAAAATTTGTAAATTTTTGGGTTTGACTGAAATAGTTGGGAGGTGATCAAGTTTGGAAATTTTTAATTTTTAGATTTTTTACTCGGAAAGAGGAAATAACAAATTCCAGAAATTACAGTTTGTTATTTTTCGAGGTTTTGCAAATTTGTTGAATTTTGAATTTGAAAATCCGAATCCCGAACTTTGAATTTGCAGTATTTGTGTATATCTGCACATTTTTGTTTTTAAATATTTCAATTTTCACACTCAAATAATTAATTTTCGTAATTACGAAATTCCTGAACTGAAAATTTTTGTAATTTTCACGGGTAATTAGATTCCAAAAACAGTACTTTTTCAACGAGCGTCTAAAATTTTGTTTAAGGAAAAAAATTTAAACATTTTTCATCACGAGAGGGAAAAACCCAGATTTTACTGCCCAAGGGAAAAAAGTACTTCTTTTCTATAATTCTCGAAAAAATGTCATTTATTGCGCGTAAAAAGTGACTGATTTTTCCTTTGCGTGAAAAATAAGTTTTTTTCCACTGATAAAATACAAGTGAAAAAAAATTATTTCTCCACTAGTAAGAAAAAATTGTTTTTCGCTCCCTCGTGTAAAAATTGGTGACTGCAAAACTAGCAGAAAATTCGAAAAAGCTGTCTCTATTTGAATTATAGAAAAATAGTTAACAATACAAAAATTGGAAAATTCGTAAGGAAATAAAAGTTAAAAAACTTCATGCTTCTTCCACTAGTAAAATAACAAGTATTTTTTTCCCACTCGTGTTAAAATCAGTGACTCAAAAACTAGTAAAAAATTCAGAAAAACTGTTATTTTTTTCGAATCATAGTAAAAGGGAAAAATATTGCCATATTTATAAAAAAATACGTGTAAAAACTTTATTTTTCTCCCACTAGCAAAAAAAAAACTGTTTTTTCCCCACTATAAGTGACTCAAAAAGTCGAAAAAAGTTTGGAAAAATTTTCTTTTTTTCGAATTATAAAAAAATAGTAAAAAATTCAGATATTTCTAAGGAAATAAGAGTAAACAACTTTATTATTCTTCCACTGGTAAAAAAAAACTGTTATTTCCTCACTCGTGTAAAAATGAGTGACTAAAAAAATTCGCAAAAGATTCGAAAAAACTGCCATTTTTGTAAACTATGAGGGAAAAAGACGAAATTTCCAAATTGATAGGAAAATACGGGTAAAAAAACTTCATTCTTCTCCCACTAGTAAAAAAACTGTTCTTTCCCCACTCGTGAAAAATCAGTCTCTCAAAAACTCGGAAAACATTCGAAAAACTGCCATCATTTTCGAATAATAAAAAAACAGTCGTATGGCCACACTCGTCCAAAATCGGTCGTTTTTTCAAAACCCTCTTTCGCGACTCTCAAAAATACACTTCCGCTAGCGGAAAAGGCTGCACACGCTCCGTGTGCAGGCCACTTTACGAATGCACCGTTGCGCTCGCTAATCTCGGCCAGTCGCCTCGGCTGCGCCGCGTACCAATTATCATATGTACACAGAGTCGCTTTGCGTGTGCAAACACGGGAATTAACGCGAGCACATTGCGCTCGAGGCTAAACGCGAGGAAATACGCAAGGCGAACGGCTCCGCGATAACTTGGTCTTGATGTTCAGCTTCTTTTCCACAATTCGACGAAATTGTGGACATTTGAGTTGAGTTTTCGATGATTGGTCGTAAATTGGCCATTAATTGGGAATTTGAAGTCATTTTTTGACTATTTTTATCCGAGAAACTGAGTTTTTCACATTTGGCACTAGGGTTGTTGATATTGGATCAATATCATCGAATATCGATCAAAAAATATCGATATTCTCGATATGACATGTTTTCGATATTCGATATTACCGATATTTTCAACATTTAATATTATTGAATATCGATTATAGAATATCGATATTCTCGATACGCAATGTTTTCGATTTTCGATATTATCCACGTGCGATTTTAGATATTTTATATTATCGATATTCCATGTTAGGTATTATCAATATGTATTCTATACTTTCGATATTTTCAACACTCGATATTATCGAATTTCGATTTTTGGACTCGATGTATCGTATCCGATATCCGTTATTTGTCTGAATATCGGAAATTGTCGATATAGATATTTTTGAAAAACATCAACAACACTACTTTAGTTGTTATATCGACATTATCGAATATCGATTATAAGATATCGATATTCTCGACGTTCAGTGTTTTCGATGTTATCTATAATATGCGATGTTGGATATACTATTTAATTTGATACAATCGATATTTTCAACATTCAATATTATTGAATATCGATATTCTCGATATGCGATGTTTTCGATTTTCGATATTATACATACGCGATTTTCGATATTTAATATTATCGATAAGCCATGTTATGTATTATTAGTATTCGATATTTTTAATATTCGATATTATGTATCAGCGATTTTCGATATTCATTATAATCGATATGCAGTGTGTTCAATGTTCGCTATTATAGATGTTCGTTGTAACGATATTTTGAACATACGATGTTATCTACATGTTAAGTATCCGATATTATCGATATTTTACATTTTCGATATGATCGATATTTTAAATCTTTGATATCATCGATATTTTACATTTTCGATATGCTCGATATTTTGAATCTGCGATATTATCAATGTTTTTAATCTTCGATATTATAGATATTTCAAATCTTCGATATTATTGATACTTGCAATTTCCGATGTGATCGATATACCAAAATTTCGATATTATCGATATTTCAAATTTGCGATGTCCTCAATATTTTAAATTTTAGATGTTATCGGTACCGCGAATTTTCGATATTTTCGAATATCGATATTTTTGACACTATATATCGTATCCGATATCTGTTATTTGTCTAAATATCGGATATAATCGATATCAATATTTTTGGATGATATCAAAAACTCTGCGATGTTTAGAATTACTGTGTTCGAAAAATTGATTTAACTAATTAAATGAGTAATTTTTGACTATTTACTAGTTAAATATTTTCCGCTTAACGGATAACTTATTGTTCGATAAGTTTTCAAATCTTCCCCCAGATACCAAAGCAATGGTCGAAACTCCCTCATTTTCACGAAGTTCTCAAACTGCCCCAAAATTTTCATAAAAAATTTCTGAAATCACGAAATGTTCGAAAAAACTTCCATCGCCAAAAAAATCTTCGATAATGACCGTCTGACCGTCAACGTCATCAGAAAACGTGTCGCCAAAAAAATGAACAAGGAAAACCAAAAACTCTGAAACTCGCAAAAAATGTTAGTCAACAGGTTCACACCTGTTCACCCTTCACTTGGTCTCCCCGGCTCAAAGACCGACTGCATCTCCCCAAACTACATCGGAAGTCAGACAAGGTTTTTCTCATCGCGAGACACAGTTTTTTTTCGCTGATTTTTGCATACGTTCCTACAAGTGAGAAGGCCAGTCAGGCGGTTACGATGACGGTACAAATTTATCCCCGAGGTCAGACACCGAATGTAACGCTATCGCTCGGGAGAAAAATCGACCACATCGTTAATAGCAAATCCAGCTCGCAAATTATCCTCATCGCGCGCCTCCTTTATAGTCACTTTCCTCGTAAATATGTCACAACCGCAGCTGCAGTGTTTTCACAGCGTATCTCGAGGTGATACCGGCATTTTTGTTTCTCATCGCGATTTTTCCCTCGATTTTTTCGTGATTCCCCGAGGGAGGTGGCACATTTTTTATAGAACAAAAACGCCAAGTGCTCGATCTCGTATTTTCGTGTTTGAGAAAAATACGCTCGATGAAAAATCGTTTCCCGCTGGAGTCCGATAAAATTAACCCTGTTGAGCTTCCCGAACGAAAATACGCGGTCAAGCCAATAAATTTCGGTCGGCTCTTTCCGGTCAGAACTAATCCTCCGGGGCAATTATTTTGGGAGAGAGGTTTTTTTTTTTTTATGGAGGGAGAGGTAAACAGTTTTGATGGATTTGAGTACTGGAAATTTTGATGGCTTATGACGTGTGTATTTTAGTTTTTATATTTTAGAATTTTTGGTAGTTTTGGACACTCCGGAAATGAGGGTTGAACCTCAAACCATTTATTTCCGGGCTTTGACCTTGAGCTCACCTTGTTCAGGTGATACTTTCAAGCGAGGGTTGTTGATGTTCTCCAAAAATATATCCGACATTTCGACGGAAATTGGATAAGATATCGATTGTATCCCATATTTGAACGAATATTAGATACGATATATTGTGTCCAAAATGTCGATATTCAATAATATCGAAAATAAAGAATGTCGAGAATATTTAGTATCACTTACCCAAAATACTGAATATCGCATATCGATGTATCGAATGTTGAAGATATCGATAATATCGAATACTAAACATGTAGATAATATCGAACGTTGAAAACATCGCACATCGATGATATAGTATATCGAAAATCGCATCAAGATAACGTCGAATATTCAAATTATTGCATATCGTGAATATTGATGTTTAGAATTCGATAATGCTGATATCGGTGATAATATCCGATACTTAGAAAATATCAGATAATTAGACGAATAACGGATATTGAATTCGATATACCGTGTCCAAAATGTCGATATTCGGTAATATCGAATGTTGAAAATGTCGATAGTATCAAATACTGAACATGTAGACAATATCGAACGTTGAAAATATCGACAATACCGATTATAGTATCTAACATCGAAAACATCGTATATCGATTATATAGTATACCGAAAATCGCATAGAGATAACATCGAATATTTAAAGTATATCATATCGTGAATATCGATATCGTTAATATCCGATACTTACAAAAATATGGGATATCGGATACGATATCGATAATAAAATTTCCGATATTTAGACGAATAATGGAAATCGGATATTGTCTCCAAAATATCGATATTCTATAACATCAAATATCGAAAATATCGAATATCGATTATATCGATTACTGAAAATGTAGCTAATATCGAATGTTAAAAATATCTATAGTAATATATAATATCGAAAACCGCATATAGATAACATTGAATATGAAATACATCGAGAAGATCAATATTCAACATTAAATATTCGATTATATCGATATAATATCAGCAAACCCACTGGTCACTCTAGCTTCGGACCGCAAAGTCTTCGAGTGTCTGAACTGTGCCAACGTTTTCGGTATCAGACGACTCCTAGTTTTCGCGAATTTTCCGCGAAATGTCGGGAAAAGCGTGAAGACGAAGATGCATAAACGAGGGAGAAAGGACGAGGGTCGTCTGTGGTCGTCTCTGTTTAGATTCATTCAGTGAATCTTTGGCCAGAGCAACGCGAGATCCAAACGTGGTCTGACTGAATCACGCTCTCTTTTCCTTTCTCTCGACCGCGCACACATAGAAATTTTCGTACCGGACGCGATGTTGATTTCTAGCCGCGACCGCCGCGACGAGGAAGAAGCCACCGGCTTTTGCCACCTGTAGCGTCGTAACATTGCGCGCGCCGAGCCACGAAAAATCGAGAGCACGTGCGGGTTTCCGGTCGAGAAATCAAATCGACACGTGATTCCTTGACAGGAATTTCGATCTTCTCAAGAATCATTCAAAACCTAATAAAACCTTTAAATTCCTCGTGAGAATTTCGGTTCTCGTAACGTGAGCTATGGAAACCTTGAGATTGAGTACCCAGTAAATGGATCGATAGAAGTTAACTGATTTCGACCACATTTTTGGGAAAGGTCGTTATTTTTGGACCTTGCGATGCATTTTGTTGAGATTTTTTGAATATTGGAGTTGATAGTGTTGATTTTTAGGATCTTTAGAGCTGTGGAATGTCTATACGTCTTGGGTATTGCTGTTGATATTCTTCGAAAATATCGATATCGAAAGTATTCGATATTTGGACAAATATCGGATATGATATCGATGTAATATTGATATATTGGATACGGTATCGATACAAAATCGATATATCGGATATAATATCGATATACATTGGATACGGTATCGATGTAATATCGACATATCGGGTACGATATCGATATAAAAGCGAAATTTCAGATACGGTATCGATATATCGGATGTGATATCGATATGATATCGATATCTACAATATCGAATACGATATATCGTGTCTTACACATCAATATTCTATTATATCGAATGTTGAAAATATCCAACATCGAAAATCGATCATTTCGAAAATATTTAATCGATATCGCATACACAAAATATGAAGTGTTGCATATCGATACTAACGAATATTAAAAATATCTGTAATATCAAATACTTAACGTACAGACGATATAGATTGTTGAAAATATCAATAATATCGAATATAAATAAGATATTGATAATAATCATTATTTTTGAGTTCACTCGTCATCAAGAATTATGGTGACGAATTTTTAGTATTTCTGAATTTTTCCCTCCAAATTTCGACTGCCCAGAGCTAACATTAAGAGATTTTGGAATTTTTTAATTTTCAATTCCAAAATGTTCTATAAATCGAATATCACTTATTTTTCTAATTTGATTTTCCAAATTTATTTTCCGATTCGAAAATTTCGGAAATTCGAAAAAATGCACGAGTATTTGATATTTAAGTTTTCGAATTCGAAGTTCGGAATTTTGAGTCGAGGACTTGATCATTCAATTTCTAAGTTCACTTGTTTTTAGAAATCATGATCACATACATAATTCTTCATATACTTCGTCAAATTTTAATTTACAGTAGCTGAGATTTCGAAATTTGTAATTTTTCAAGAGCTGTGGAAGTTTGGATTCAGAACTTTTTTACTATCAATATTTTGATTTTATGTTTGGGAATCTAAAATATTACGAAATTTATGATTTTTCGATTCTCAGGTATTAAAATTCAAGTTTCGGAATAAAAAATCATCTAATTTTCAAAATTCCCAAATTCACGTACTTTTATGTATCATGATGAAAAATTTTTTATCTTCGATTTATTATTCAAAATTCGGATTTACAAGTGATGGAATTTGAAAAATTCAGAAACCATTAATAAATCGAAAATTGTTAATTTTTTTCAGTGAAAATTTTAAAATCCATCTCCCAAAATGCTGAACAAATTTCTCAATCTAAATATCTACTTAATTAGCTATAGTTTTCAGAACTCTTAGAAAATTTACTCTCAACTGCCCTCTACCCACAGAATTCTATTAAAAATTTTGAATTAAAATCACAAATTTTGAGATTTCCCATTTATAATGAATACACTTTTCAACTCCCACAATTTTCCAAAATTTCCAAAAACCCTTACAATACTCACAAAGTTCTAACTATTTCCCACGCCACTGAAATGCCGAATTCCAATCCCAAACTTCAACATTTCCTCAAATTTTCCATTCTCAATAAATAAAAATAAATCAAATTACTTTCATCATCCACCAAGCTTCCAAAAACACTCACATATTTTCTTTTTCTTTTCGAAATTCGGACCGTCGCACTCAAAAAGAAAAAACCCCAGAATTCCACAATTTCGTCCAAATCCTAACATTTCCTCTAATTTTCCCCCATAATGTTGAAAATATCGATAATATCGAATATCATTAATATCTAACACCGAAAAAATGGCAGTCAATGATATAGAATATCGAAAATCGCATATAGAGATAATGTCGAATATCGAAAATATTCCATATCGAGTATATCGATATTCGATAATATCGATATAATATTAACAACCCCAGACTCTCGGGAAACTTCTCGAAAAATGGAGAACATAAGTGTTCTCGAACTTTGTCGGATGTTAGGGATAACTCGACACTAGGTTTAACAACCGCTGTATATTTTTACCGGGTCTCGGCTTCCGTGACGTACTCGTACGTCCCTTGAGGATTCGGACGTTTCGTCTTCGCAGCAAGGGTCGCGGAGGTGAATCAATGTCGAAAGAGGATATCTCGCGATTTTCGGTAGTCTCTCGGTTCTAACGAACAGGTTTTTGATAGACAAGGGAAAGCTTCCATGGCTTTTGTTTTGAGATGTGTTGAAGTTTCGAACTCTTCAAACAGAAAGTAAAGTAGTTTTCCCAACGCCGTGGAGAAAATGAGATTTTCACCACGGCTCAAAACGTCAAAAATCGTATTTTCTCCACGTTGCTGGAAAAAATATACTCCTAAACTTTTGGAGAAGGACTTTTTGAACGAACGTGAGGCTTGCAAAACTCGCCTTCGGCTCGTCTTGTAAACCTCACATTCGTAAAAAAGCTCCTCCCGCACTCGTTGAGAAATATACTATTACCCACGTAGCATTTAACTGAGTTAACTTTTTGTGATGCACACGTATGTGATGCTAAAATTTTTCCGTTCGAAACTGCAATCATTCTACCATCATTGTAAAATCTGCATCTCCTTTCATTAATGATAGTGAAATATGGACTATAAATCATTGAATCATCATCTTTTTGAACGTGATCGTATAGACAATGATTTACGAATGTTCAATTGTTTGTGATTCATGGATGATGGTACGTTTTTTCATGCATCAAGAGAATGATCCAGCGATTTGCCAATCATTATACAATCATGATTCGTACAGAATGGTACGAAACTGTACTAATTCAATGATGGCACAAACACAGGTGAATGATTCTGACTTTGACAAATTTCTCTGATATCTCTGATCTTTCTGGAGGTGCATCATTGTACAATCATCAATGAATCGTGATTGGTACATTAATTGTAAAATGATGCGGTCGCAGTTAATAAAAATCATTTCATTATCAGTATGAATCAAATTGAGCAATGATTGTCACTACATTACTGTGTGGGTATTCAAGCTAAGGTTTTTGAGCTTTCTGCCTCGCGAAGGGAACGTTTTGAGTTTGGAAACTTCGATTATCTTCGTCCAAGTGTCATTTTATTGAAAAAGGAGGTGTCTGGAGCGATACCAGATTATCGATACGAGCTGTTGTACATAAATGACGGTTTATGATCTTTGATTTTCAAAGGAAACATTTGAAGGGTGGAAATTCCAAAGTGTTTGAGAACCATTTCAAGAAGGGTCATTTTTGTACTTGAATAGATGAAAAATTTACCCTCATTGAAATGGCTCTTATACACTTTTGAATTTCCACCCTTCATTTCAAGGTTGGAAAGTTCAATTAGATTCGTTTTGAGATGTGTTAGAGTTTTTCCCTTTTGAAGTAGGGAGTGTCAACAGGGATTTTAGGCCTTTAAAGTCTTGAAAAAGGATAAATGTTCATCAGATTATATATTTCTTGTATTTAACCCATGACATGTCACTTTTTTACTGTTTCGCATGATTTAATGACGTTTATGTATTCGTGAAACCAGTGGAATTGAGATATTTCAAGAAATTGTTCTCTTTAGGAGATGTTTAAAGCGATTTTAGATACACGGAGAAAGCAGTATGGTTGCCACAATCATATAAACAGTAACATTGAAGCTAACCATAGATATGGTCGTACCGACCACAGATATGGTCGTACAAACCATATGTCCAGTCGTACCAACCATACTTATAGTCGTATTAATAATGTATGGTCGTACCAGCCATAGATACGGTTGTACAAACTATAGATATGGTCGTACCAACCATATATATGGTCGTACTAACCATATATACATACAGCTGTACAAACCACAGTTATGGTTGGCGCAAACGTTACTATTCATATTGTTGTGACAACCATACTGTTTTGTTTGTGCCAACCGTAATGTTCCAACCATATAGGTTGTACAACCCACGGATATGGTTGTACCAACTATGGATATGGTCGTACCAACCATACATATAGTTGTAAAAACCACATATATAGTTGGCTCAAACGTTACGATTTATATGGTTGTGGCAACCATACTCAACCATACTGTTTTGGTTGTGCCAACCACATATATGGTCATAATAACCATAGATATAGTTGTAAAAATCACAGATATGGTTGGCTCGAACGTTGCTATTTATATGGTTGTGGCAACTGTGCCAACCATATATATGGTCGTATCAACCATATATATGTTCGTGCCAACCATACATGTATTGATGTATGTATATATTATTTGTACAAACCACAGATATTTTCGACTCAAACGTTACGATTCATATGGTTGCCTCAACCGTACTGTTTTTTCCGCGTGGGAACGTTTCCTCTTGAGACTTTTCAAAATCATTTCCAAATCACAACTCCGCAAAATGTGCCCCAAATCGGACTTACATTTCGTCTGGCGTTATCGTCAACTTTCGTCACACCACGAGACTATTCGGTCCGTCCTCGATTATTACACTGTATTTCGCGTGTTAAATCCACTGGCACTCTATCCTTGAAGGGTATTTCGGTGGTACCCGAAGGGGACGTCCGCGAAAGTGAAAACACGCGATTACGAAAAAAAGGCGAATTTCGCCGATCAAGTCTTGAGCGCGCTTCTCGAGCAGGATCGCGATATGCTTCTCTCGCGGAGGTTCCGGCTAACATTAACTAGCGCGACTGCAGCCGCTTATAATATGGCGAGGCGCTAACCAATCGGATCCCGCGCTCCTGCCCGAGCCCCCACTCCCCCTCCCCTCGCGAAGCCAGGACCCCCCGCGTGTTATTTCGATCGTGATTTTTTTTTTTTTTTTTTTTTTTTTTTTTTTTTTTTT
>JAPYZK010004049.1:0-11559 GCA_030522785.1 Platygaster equestris
GAAATTCCAAGAATTATGAAAATTTTGAGTATTTTGGAAATTCTTAAGAACAAAAAAAATTACGAAAATTGAAAAAAATGTGTAAATATGTTGATAAATTTTTAAAATTTCGTTTTTTTAAATGTCGAAAATTTTCCGAATTTTTGACATTCCAAGAATTATGAAAATTTTGAGTATTTTGGAAATTTTTTAAATAAACAAAAATCACGAAAATTAAAAAAAATGTGCAAATATGGTTATAAATTTAGGAAATTTAGAGACTTTTTGAAAATTCTAAAAGTTTTCAGCATTTAGAAATTTTTTATTTTTCGAATTTTAAGAACCTCAGCAAATTTTTTAATTATTGGAATTTAGAAAAATTTAGAAAATTTGAGAAATTTTATCAAGTTCAAAAAACTGTCGAACCTTTTTGAGACTTTTGCAAATTTTGGAAATTCCGAGAATCTGGAAAGTCAACTTCATCGCTACGTAGAAATTTGAAAAATTTGATAATTTTGACGTTTATAAAGTCTCAGCAATTTCGCAAATTTAAGTAATTCCGGGTATTTCATCATAAATTTAAAAACTTCAAGAAATTCAAGTGTTTCGATAATGTCGATAATGTTTTAACAATTCAATTGTTGATAAAAATTTTCATGTATTTCATTAATCTATAAACGTTTTTCAGCAATTTTGATTTATTTCCATATTACACGTAATAATAAGAAATGGGCCCCCGCGGTGGACCTCCCCCCTCTCCTGAGTCCGCTACTTTGATTTTAATAGAAAATCGTAAAACTAGAGGTTGCTACAAATAACATGAATTTGCTTAATTTTTAAACATTGATGGATTAATTAACCGATAGTCAGCAAAAACTTTTCCAGACGTTTATCATCTCAATTTATTTTTATATAAAAACTTGGGGCGTTTCATGATATATTTAATTCTCACAATAAAAGTCGGTACATTATAATCAAGTTACGTTCATTCTGCCTTTCGTTTCAATGAAACCACTGTTTATTGATTTTCGTGAAATTATGAATTAACTCAAGGCATGTCTATACATAAAATTTGACGTTGGAACTTCATTTTTTTCTTATGTATAATATTATACTCTCTCGATCTAAATTAGTTAAATTCGATTAATTTGTAGGTTATTTTAATTCCAATGAGTAAACTTTTACTGGCTTATTAGTAGGATTCAACTAATTATAATTTGACTAAAAATTAGTATAGTTTAACCAATACAAAGTGAAAAATGCGTCAAATTTGAAATAGTAGCCGAAAATGCACTGCATAATTTATATTCGCGCATTTATCCGAATTCTAAGGCATTATCGCGGGAAAAACTTGAGCTGTACATTTGACTTGAAATTGAGTTGAAAATTCCCAAAAATTGCGAGCCGCGATGAAAAATGACAAAATCCGTGTGCAGAGCGGGTAAAGTTGCTCTGGATCCGCGAATAATTAATAGAGCAGCGAGTTTATTGGAACAACTGCTGTTGAGTCGTGACCCTACTTGTTCTCAAGTGAATTCAATTATGTGTACAGTGTACGCCACTGTCTAGTGACTGTAGTGTGTGGACGTTCGAGCACGAAATAATTGGATAATGTAGAATGCGCTAACGCTATTGTGCCCGAGAGAACTCGATACAGATGGCCGACCCTAAAAAAGAGACCCGCCGACGTTGCCCCTAAATATAAGCTCTTTTATTTTATCAGTCATTTGATTCAGTCACTTTTGTTGCATCTCGATATCGCCTACTGATGGTACATTCCGCAACTAGTGGAAGTTTAATAGATTTACCCGATCCTAACCTCAAAGTGGTACATAAAAAGGGTCTTTGAGATTAGAATCGGGTAAAATACAGTACTGCACAAGCGGGGCAAGAGTCGATATTGGAAAACGATTAAATTCCTCGCCTTCGGCTCGGAATTCAACCCTTCGTTTTGCAAAAATCGACTTACCCCGGTTTTACAGTAATGTACTATTATTTCACTAGTTTCAAACTCCATTTTATGTGGAAAAAGTGAACGCAGTTTTTCTACTGTTCTCATTTTACTCAGCAATTGAAGCAACTAGTATAATAATTTTAATGAGTTACGAAAGAAGAAAAAATTTATTACGTTTTTTGTACATGAGGGGAATAATATTCTAGAGATTTTCCGAATTTACGAGAATTCCAAAAAATCACCATAAATACTGTATTTGGACTATGGACGAATTTTTAGCACGTTTGTTATATTTTTGAAATTCCCAAGTATAACTTCGATGCATTTTGAATTAAATTATGAAAAATTGATATAATTTTTTTTTTATGTGATGAGAATTTCATGTGATTCTGTGAAATAAACCTCACATACGTTGGAAAAGTATTATTACACTAGTTGCAAAATGTTCTATTAGAACATCGAGTATAGAAAATTCGGATGAACCGTTGAAAAATATATGTGTATGGTAATTTTCATTTTTTTTAAACCTCTACCGACTCTTGAGTACTTGTACAAATTTGGGTAAATCTGGGGAAGTCCCTTCTGATTCGAGATTTTACTAAGTTTTTGAATGTTTAAAAAATTTTTCATTTGTAATTCGACAAAACTCGGAAATCTTCGGACATTTCTCAAATTTAAAAGGATTTTTAAAATTTGTTCTCTTTCATAGAAACTCTTCGAAATTGTTTCATTGAATTTCGTGTGTTTGAGAATTTTCAAGTATTTTGAAAGATTTTCGAAAAATCACATTAATTCTGTTCATTGATATTAACATTGGGGGGAGGGGGGGGGGGGGTCGGATTGCAGGCCCGAAAAATTGTGTTTTTTGCAATCTTATTTGATTACGACTGAAAAATAACGATCGAAATAAGGAATACGAAAAAAATTTTTTGACTGGTATAAACTTTTCCAGAAGGTGAACCTAATCAAAATCCCTTTTTTTTGGGTGAAAATTTTACTGTCATTCAGCCTGCAAAAATGGTTAAACAGTTTTTTTCTACAGATGTATATCAACACACACCAAAAAGTTGAAGCAGCTGTGCTGTTTCTATCCTCTCCAAAAAAATGACAAACAAAACTACCAGTTTTCGGCCTTGTAATTCAGCAGACCTCAGACTATGCTGAATTTTTTAAAAGCAGACATTTTACTGATAGTGAGTGTATGAACATTTCCCTTCGTTCATCTCTCATGTTACAAATTACGCGAACTCATTTCAACAGTAGGCGTTACTCAGCGTAATAACGGATTTTATACTCTTCATTAGAATGAAAAATTTTCTTTATAGCTTACGCAATTAAGTAAATGAATGAATACGTAAAAAACATGCTAGACTCGTGCTCGGAATTCGACCCTCGAAAATAAATCAAGATTCTATGAAATTAAATGAAATCTGTCTCATTCTATGAAATCTGTCTCAGACAAAGCACACTCTGTACCGTCGAAGAAGACGATCAAGAATGTGTACTGTAACACTGAGAACTACAAACATTACGATGAAACCCAATGATAATGATGGAGCAGCCCATAAAGAAAACTCCGATAAGGGCGAGATGCAATACTTTTTGTTGCGACCAAACGCCGATCGAGTTTTGAATTACGTAATTGGAATTTATTCAATCATAGATAGAATTCGTTTGAACAATATTTTGAGTCCATTAAAAATGCAGTAGGGGGACATGCAGCAAAGCGGGACGATTTTTCTTTGCGATTTTTTTTCACATACTGAAATTTTTTTCCGCATTCAACACTGTAGATGCTTCGAACATCCAAAAAAATACTGGAAAAAAGTTTTTTTGTATAAAAGATATGTCACGCTGTAAGCTTTTTTAATAATTTTCGGAAAAAAGTTTTTGGTCCCACTTTGCCCCATACAAGGGGCAAAACGGGACAATGTTTCTTTGCGACTTTTTTTGGCATACTAAAATACTTCTTTTTCGGCATTTAACACCGTAGATGTTTAAAACAACTAAAAATGAAGTAGGCAAAATTTTTTTCGTATAAAACACATGTTATGTTGTGAGCTTTTTTCATAATTTTTGAAAACAAGTTTTTCGTTCCACTTTGCCCCATACACTGGACATGAAACCCATGCACACGTCTTATAACTCGAACAATAGCGAAAGAATAATAACAAATTGTCATGGTAAATCTTGGTAACGACTCAAAACTAAGTTCCTAAAATTGCCAGTGGATAGTGTCATACCACAGAAAATATATCCTCACCGTTCTGCTTTGCCCCATGTTTCCCTAATCTCTACACGTATTTTCAGCTTACTGAAAATTTTGTGGTAAACGATTGCACAGAGGATGAATATACCTCGTGACTTTTAAAATGCCTGATGTATGAAGACAATTTTTCGGAAAAATTGAATTGTCAGTGAAAATGAGAGAATGGGTAAATCAGATTGGTGCATAAATATTTCATGAATTCACGACAAAATTGGAGTCGTTGTTTTATTCAGGCGTATCGCGATATCGACGGAGTTTTAATTACCTTGCCCGTCATTTAAGTCGATGAAAAATTAATTATTTATTCGTATTTTTATTCTGGGCACGTATAGTCTCGAATGTTCGAAACATTTTCCTGAGCGAGCGATTTGAGCGATATAAATGTGCAGAAACACCATTGAATGGTGAATCTGCGTGATGCTGCTCTAAGCACGTAACAGAAATTTGATTCGGGGGGATCAGAGACGTAGCTGCGAGTTTTGTTCTTGGGTGAAAAAATTATTTTGTTTCTTTTGATACACTGAGAAAAAAGTGTAGTAAAAATTAATAAATTGTTGCATTAAATTAAGTGTTCTGCATTTTTTAACAAAATTTGCTAAGTTCCCTTAGAAATTTGGTCAAATCGATCAAAAATTTCGACTGCAATCAAATTACGAAATTGATAATAAAATCGACTTTATATTTAGTCGGTTTGTATAAAATAAAATTTATTAAGTAATTTGCACTAAATTCCGATTGTCTTTACTCAACTTTTTTCTTAGTGTATTTATACAAAAGTGAAAAATATTGGTGTATACCATACCTCGGTTTTATGTATTTTTCCGAAATAAATCGCCTTAGCCAGTTCGAATGTCGAAGGTTGGGGTTTTTAAAAATTTACGAAATATATCAAAAACTCACGAAAAAATTACAGAATTTTCACAAATTCGAAAAAACTTGTGAATTTGACATTTTTATGAATTTTGGAAACAAATTTACAATTTAAAAATACTCTTGAAGTTTCAATAAGTTTTCATCTTAACAAGAGAATTTTTCACACATTTTCATCAGGATAATAATAATAATAATATTGCGAGTATTTTTTTTACTGCTCCAAATATTTTGTAAACTTGAATAATTTGTCGATCTTCCGAATCAGATTTTTGAACTTCCCCAAAATTTCGCAAATTTCAGTTTGCGAAACAAATCGAAATTTCTAAATAAAATCAGGGGCGCGATTTCTCTGGCTACGTCCTTGGCCGCTGCTGTCCCTTTTGGCCAATTCTGACCGGAAGCTCGAGTCGTTTGGGCGCTCGTCTTCAAAGAAAAATCAAGCACCACTCGAACACTTTCGAATCATTCTCGACATTTTTTGTGGGCTTCATTCAGTGCTTCACTTTTATATAGACACGCAACACTTTTTACGTCAGCGAAATGAAACGTCCACTGAAACAAGCGAACACTCAAATTTCTCTGAGCAAAAAAAGCAGTGTTCTTCACTTATCTCTCGTTCAATGCGATCGATTTTGAGTAAACGTTACTCTTTATAAGAAGAATGAACTTGGTTATTGGAGCGCTTCATTCGATTACTGCGACAATTTAACTTTCGCAATCATTGAGATCGATTCAGACGCAATCATTGCGAATTTTGCTAATGGAAAATTTTTGAAGAATGGGGTTCAAGGTAGAGTGTGGTGAATTTTCTTCTCGTTGCTGTCACACGGTGAAGATTTATACAGGGTGTCCCAAAGTCACCGTTACAGAAAAAACCATAGATACCTTGCGAAATTCGAAGATATTTTTTCTTTTGTCATTTTTTGGAATTCGCAAAATTGACGGAGTTATTAACAATTTAATCTGGCCAATCCGAGCACGACTTGAGGCGCCACTGAAAGGGTTGACGAAGGCCGCTTACCAGGATCATGAGATTCTCACTGTCTGCGCGCCCGGCGGGCGCGCAGACAGTGAGAATCTCATTTTTTGCGTTGTTTTTGAAACGTCGGATTCATCTATTGTGAGATGAAAATCGACTGAGATAAATCTGATAATTAGATTCATAAACTTGAAAATCATAAGAACGTCTTCGATATCAAAGCTTGCAGATTTTCCGAGACTAGCAATTGTCAAAATATGGGAAAATATAATTTTTTTCCACGTTTTACGTCAGTCGATTTTCATCTTATAATAGACACGTACAGTAGAGGATTTAGACGTTTCAAAAGCAACGCACAAAATGAGAGTGTTTTCTTTGTAAACACGTGGACGCATTAATCATATTTTATTGACGTGCTGGGCCGGCTTTGGGCCGGGCGCGCAGGCAGTGAATCTCGTAATCCTGGTAAGCGGCCTTCGTCAACCCTTTCAGTGGCGCCTAAAGTCGTGCTCTGATTGGCCAGATTAAATTTTTAATGACTCCGTCAATTTTACGAATTTCAAAAAATGACAAAGAAAAAAAATATCTTAGAATTTCGCAAGGAATCTATGGTTTTTTTCTGTAACGGCGACTTTGGGACATCCTGTATATAAAACTAGCTTGTGTGGTCCCGCTTCGCTGGAACATTTCTTCGAATTTTCCCATCCAGAATATTCGATGACATTTTAAAACATTCTGGAAAACTGTACATGCTTCTAGAACATTCTGGAAGTTCTAGAGTGTTGGAGAACGTTCTAGAGCAATCTGGAATTATATAGAACATTTTCGATAATAATGAAATGAAATAGCGTTTTCAATACAATCCATATTATAGGATCGTGAAAAAATGCGAGAAATATGAAAAAAGCGTATACCATTGATATTGAAATAAATTAACATTAATTCAAATTCAAGTTCATTATTTTAATATTAATATTCATTATGAGGGTCTATATCAAATTTTGAATCATGAGAAATTCAATAATTCTATATGTGATTTTTGAATTTCCCGCTTTTTTGATGACGCCATATGGAATCGGATCATGACACGATCGAATAATTATCCGATCGGACTACAAAAGTAGACAGAATCGAGAACAATAAAAGATTTGGAAAGTGGAAATGCCCGCAGCGGAGCATACCACAGAGCGAGGTTCTCCCCGTCTCTATATATTATAGGAGCGAGAGAGCGCTCTGAGGACGATCGGTTTCTATAATTTTTACGAACTGGAATCCACCCCCATCGAAGTATCTTATTGATGGGAAATAAAAACCTACTCACTGGCACAACCACCATATACACTATATACACATATTCGCAATTTTTTCGCGAATGTTGAATCTCACCCCCAATCAAACTCCTTATTTGTCAACTGGAGCTCAAGGGCTACCCACGGGTATAATAATTATCTTCGGGTGGCGGTGGATGGTTTTCGAGAATATTGCGGACAACAAAGATAACACGCTACTGTGATAGAAATATTCGCAATTCTTTTGCGAATACTAAATCCCACCCCAGCCAAACTCTGTTATTATCAGAGGCAGATCAAGGGCTACCCACGGGTACAACCATCATTTTGTGGCAGTGGATGGTTTTCGAAAAAATCGCGGAGAACGAAAACGCACAATTCACTTTTTCGTACGTTTCTATACGATCGCGGAATCCCACCCCAGCCAAACACCCTCATTATCAATGGGGGCCTAGGGGCTACTCACACGTACTTGTTTGTTAATGAACGCGTGTTTAATTATTGTCAAATAAAAAAAAAACAAACGTAATTTTGATTTTTAAATTTGAAGCAATCAAATCCTCATAAAATTCTAAATTTCTTTATGAGAGTACTGAAATGTACTGTTCTTTTTTATGGTGACCCTCTTTTAAGGGTTTTATAAGAATTTATACATGTATGAAATTCTTATATCAGGCATAAAAATTCCTAGGGGTGTTTGAAAGTTGATCATTGTTTGGTTTGTGACGGACTGTTTCTCGAAACACTGCAAATCTTTTTCTTCGCGTTAATTACAGCGAAGTGAATACGGCATTGGACTAACAAACGGGCTTTAGGGAAGAGAAATAGCAACCTATGCAGCCAGAAATAGCATCCCTTCCTGCGTTGTTGTTCATTCCGGCCGCATGCTTCGCTACGTCACACGAGTGCATACTAAAATTTCGATGCGCGCTTTTTTCTGAATTTTCGTGTTGATAACGACTAATATTAAAAAATCAGTTTTACCCGAAATTATAGAATTTTCACCATCACCGTATCAGCAGGGCACAATAGTCTGGAAAGTTCAAGTCAAATGGCATTTTCGTTGTCCCAAAATGCAGTATAAAAATGATTTTTTGGGGGGGGGGGGGGTGAGAAGATACTCAATTTAGTCATTCTGTGGAGTCATCATCATTTTACCTTGTCAAAAGTTTTTTTCTTGACCAATTTTGGCGCCAAAGAAAAGCAAAATATGTTCGGAAGGAAAAAAAGGCGTTATCATGTCCATTTATGGCTGCGCGCAATAATGATTGGCGAAGTATTCGCTGGTGCAGGGGTGGGTGTTGATACGTTAAACGGAGGGAGCGAAGGTACATGAATGAATGAGAGTCGTGTCGCCGAGTGGGTGAATGGCTGAATGAATGAGCGAGCGCTTCGCGACCACGTTGCAAATAGACGAGAGCACTGGAATGTCTAAGCGACACGATCGAATCCACTAGTTTTTTCCGTACGATAACCGAGTTTTTGAACAAACGCAATTTCGGAGGAGTGAAATTTTTGAAAAATTGGCCCCACTTTTGTGCATTTTTATAAATCTTTCAGCATCTTTTTCATTTCGAAAAATTTTGGGAAATTTTCCGCTAGTTTGTGAATTTCAGAGTATTTACGAATATTTGTGGGAATTGGGGACAATTTTTCGAAAATTTAAAGGTGCTAATATTTTCAAAGTTTCTTGAAACTCTTCAGAATTTCTGGACAAATTTTTTCTCTCATTTGGAGTTTTGTTTAATTTTACAATCATTTTTTGTGCTTTTGAAGATGTAAAGTGTTTTCGAAAATTTTTCGAAAAGTTGAAAACAGGTCTAAGTTTTTACAAAATTGTCTTATGTTTGGATAATTTTATTCACTGTCAACGAAACAAAAGCATTGGAAAAAGTACGCTTTTTCTACGAGACTTCTGTATCTTTTCAAAATCTCGTTCATGACTGGAAATGTAATGGGCCTAATCTGTTGTTAAGTTCGATTTCGATGATTCGGTTACTTGAAAACTGCATTATTAAATTCTCAAAATCGATGTATTTGAATAACATAATTGAAAAAATAACGAGTTTCAATTTTCAGACCTATTCACTTCTGAAAATTTTTAAATTCCGTAAGCTTCTAGGGGCCATTCATAAATCACGTGATGCGAATTTCGACATATTTTGACCCCCCCCCCCTGCGTGACGCTTTTTCGTATGTGACACACGTGGACTCCACGCCTGAATTGTAGGTCAACTCTTGATATATTTTATTTCGAAAACGAAATCGAGCTCTCCCGATCACGTAACGCGAGCCCAAGGTCAAGAGCCCGCGAAATCTCGCCAATTCCGTTGGCGATAAAAAAGCTCGCCTCGGATTCGACTTGTGTCCCGCTGCTCGGTGTCGTTACATTGCGTCATTTCGCCGGCGCAGCGTTTCATTCAGTCGCTCGCCCGAAGGTCAAGCGGTCGCGCCTGCCCCTTGTAATCCCCTCAGCCCCTGTTATCCCGCTTCGCGGTCGCGTTTTATCTCTCCCCCCTTTTTTCTCTCTCCTTTTCTCCGCCAGCAGGTTCATTCATTCATGCCGAGAGTGCCTACTTCTTATTTTCTTCTTCTTCCTTCCCTTTTGCCACCACTCTTTCTTTATCGCGAGCATTGTGCCGATTGTACATGCGATCGCTCTTTGTTTCCCTCGGGGTTTTTGCGCTTTTTTTCTCGGCCAGATGCCTTTTTTTCGGGAGATGCAATATGTTGGACGAGTCGTATTGTTGAGGATGGGTTGTCCGAAGATGCTGGAGGTTGACGAAAGTGGATGTTATGGGGAAGTGGGGGTAGTTATGGGGTTTTTAATGGATTGGGGCAAGCAGTGATTTGAAGAGGTGATGTAAAGTATTGATAGAAGTCATTATAAATGATGATGATTGGGTTTGAGACGGTAATATCGATATCGAATGAAAGGTTTTTTTATTATAATGTATGCATATTTATTTTTCACTATTTTCTGTGTGCATATAAATGGGTAATGGACTCGTATGAAAAATTCCATTATATCTATCTGATGGAGTACCGAAAAATAATCGTCAGGTTTTTTTTTTTTTTTTTTTTTTTTTTTTTTTTTTTTTTTTTTTTTTTTGTTTTTTTTTTTTTTGTTATTGTTTTTTTTTTATTTTTTTCTTTTTTTTTTTCTTATGGAGTTGGGAAAAATAATCGTAAGGTTTTTTTTTTTTTTTTTTTTATTAATAGAAAATAGAAAAACTTGTCGACTAGTTTCTATAAATAGAGAGTTTGGCCATCTGTAATGTGTTAGTTCGTACGTGTCATCGCTGGATCCACAATGGCGGCGGTACACACACATACATTCGACACGTACATACAATCGCTTCTTCCTATTGGAGCTGCCATTTTGAATCCAGCTTTGGAGAGAGCCAATCAAATATTTGCGCCTGAATGGCCAAACTCTCTATTTATAGGAACTCTATAGAGTTCCTATAATAGTCGACATTATAGTGTCGACTATTTTTCGGTATTCTGCAAGGACGTAGCCAGAAAGTTCGTTCGTGGCGGGGGAGGGGGGGGGGGCTAAGGTGATTTTTACTCGAAATTAATTCAGCAAGTTTAAAAAGTAAAGTTTTATTAGAGATTTATGAAAATTGTCTTAATTTTCAGAATTTTCAAAATTTTTTGAAAACTCTCGAATTTCCAAAATTCTGAAAATCTTCAAAATAATCTAGACTTATATAATTCTCGAAATTCTCCAAACTTTTAAATTCGTGAAATTGTTGAAAATCTTGAAAACTTCAAAATGTTAGAAATTATCAAGTTTCTCTAAGTTTGAAAAATTCGTAGAATTTTAAAAATTTTTCAATAATTCTGAAAGTATTGTACATTTCCAGAATTTTCAAAACTTTTTCACATCTCTGTAATGTTCAAAATTTTCGTAATTATGAAAATTTTGAGAATTCAAAAAATTTTGGAAATTTTTACAATCCTTTTGACTTCTAAATTTATCACAATATATAGTCGGAAATCTTGAAATATATGTTGAAAATGTTTCAACTAACAAAAGTTTCTCAAAATTTTAGAAGTATGTGAAATTTTCAAAATTTTATGAATTATAAAAACTTCTCAAGATGTTCAGAACTTTTTTGAATCTCTGACATTTCTAAAATTTTTGAAATTCTGAAAATTGTCAAAATTCTAAAAACTTTCAAAATTCTCTAAATTGGTGAATTTCTTG
>JAPYZK010004050.1:0-12416 GCA_030522785.1 Platygaster equestris
CGCGAACACTCTGCAGTTCTACCAACAAAACTTATCAAAATCCGAGTTTTCAAATTATAAGGTTGTCAGTGGTGGCAAAGGGATCAGGAATACCAGCTGAAAATAACAAATCGAAATTCAAAATGTTCCCAAACCTTTTATTTCTTAACTAAGAACAAATATTTTGTCGGAACGTATCCGTTACAATCTGTCCTTCCTCATATTCCAAAAGAAAAAATTTGAAGGTCTTGCTAAGTTAGTGACAAAAATTTCCGTACATCTTGACAGTAAAATCCGATCCGTTCACTTATATTTGTAAAAACCCGATAAAATTGAAATAAATCCACTTAAATGCTAACGCAGATAAAATTCGCAAAGATTTAAAATTCGCTGGTTCGCAACTTACGGCTACACGCTTGGGTTTCTTATTTTAAACCGTTCTCATATCCGAAAATACAACAAAACATTTCTAAATTATCATTTTTTGACATCCCAAAAATTACCATACAATGGATCAATCCTAATATCGGTGCAAGCCCACTTGAATTTTTTCCACAATTGTCAAAAGTAGTTTGGATTAAATAACCCTATCCCATTCAGATTGCAATTAGGAGGAATTTGTCTTATGTTGGCCGATTTTAATAAGGATGTGTAACGATAAGCCAAAACATTTCCTTTCAAAACATTTCTTATTAATTTTAGATTTATTTCAGATTTATCTTTGACATTTCAAATTTGTCGAGAAAATTCCCAAGTTGTTCACGATATTTTTTCCCCGAATATTTAAAACATTTACAAAATCAGCATAATTATTTCTCAAAAGTTGCACTAACATGGTTCCTGTTGATCCCCAATCTAATTTCACCTTCTTATACCATTTTTAGATTTGTCGCTAAAATTTCCAGGATTCGGACGGTCTCCGATATGGAATCTCAATTGAAAATTATACTTGACCGACTGTCGCCAGAAAAAACACTGTTATACCTTTTAAAAATAAAACCAGCCACAACATACTTTGTTTCTTAAATTTAAAACCAAATTTCGATTTGCCGACAAAGGTGGAACTTGGCCATTTAGATTTCTGTCAAACTTTTAGGTTATGTTGGCAATTGTCCTATCAAAAATTTTGGAGGATTTGGATACCTCAAAAAAAAAACTAGTCGAAAATAACGGTGAAATTGTTGAGGAAATTGTTGGACAGCGTGGAACGAAGGGTTTCCGAGCCGCGATTCAAAAGACGGGGGCAAAATAAGTCCTCCGCGTCACTCCACTCGAATTGAAGCCACAGATTATAGCCGCGAGACTTCCATCGTCTGGTTGAACCCGGGACGATATTGGAATCGTTCCCCATGTATGTAGCGTTTCCAAAAAGTTAGACGCTAGGTACAGCGACCCGCTAAATAAACGACAAAAGGAAACAATTACTGTCGTATTCTCTGTGACAACAGGACAATCCATGAACCCCCAAAGGAAATTTTCAAACACACAAAAATATGCGACAATTCAACCAGGAAAAACTCACCATGTGCTTTGCGGGTTTTTTGGTGGTTTTTTGGTAAAGAGACCCCGTACACCGACCTTGTCGTGGGGGAGGATTTCTGGCCAAAATGGCCGAGAAATCAGACGAGCCCTAAACGACGAGACAGAAACCGAAAACGATTATCGCGACACCTATTTTCTGATGACCCTCTTTTTTCCTCTTTCCTTAACCCGAAAAGAGTGAGAGGGAACTAAAGAGGTGACCCTTAGACGCCATATTGATGTTTTTCAAGAACGAAACTGCCCGAGGCGATCTGCGCATGGCGCGAGAATTCAAAACTAGGGCTCATTTTGCTACAAACTTTTATCTCAAATTCGGATTCCCAATGGCCAGTAGAAGTTTTTTATGCATACCCCCGTAAGTAGCAGTGAGAGAGAATGAGATAGAATGGTGCTCAATTCTCTCTCGTTTTGTACTCATTCTCTCTTTTTCATTTTTGGACTAAAATTAATAGTTTTTCGACTTCAAAAATTTGGCTTATGATTAAATCAACTGTGATAAATCATAATCAGTCATAAAAATATGATAATTTTGTGAGTCAATGAAATATTCATGACTTACAATAATTATAAATTATTAAATTCATTGCAAAATCAGAAAGTTTGAAAGATCAAATATAATATATGATGGTTATTAAAATATTATTTTATTATCCTCCTAGTCGAAAAATGAGTAACTATTGTCAAAAAACGAGAAAGAGAGATTGAATATGAAATGGGAGAGAACTGACAATGAGAACCATTCGATCTCGTTCTCTCTCACCGCGACTTACAAGGTTTTGTCGAAATCAAAACTAACTCCTCTAATTTTTCAATCCATAATTTGAATGATTAAAGTCATAAACTGATCAACAATGTTTTAAATCTTGAAATCGATTTTTCAATTTCAATATAAAATTGTTAATGAAAATAAGAATGTTTGAATTTTTTAAATTACACAAAATTGGAATTTTCTATTCGAAGTTGGCATGTTTGACTCGGAATGAAATTTTCAATTAAAAATTAAATAATCCAAGTCCAGTAATATTAATCCAACTTCATAAAAAATAAAATACCCAAAAAGGAATCAATGAAAATGCATAATATACAAAAACAAAAACTAAACTATAGTTGTGTTTTTGAACTTTTTTGTGTTTACCTTTCGATTTAAGTATGAAAATGATAGAAAACAGTAACAGAATAATTCTTTTTTTCTGATCTCAAAAATGTATAGATGACAAATTTTTATCAGAAAATTTGCCATTTTCACGATTACATTTTCCGAATGGTTAGATTAGTAAACTATAAAATTTTATTTTCGCGTCATGAAAATTAAATACGTCATCTAATTTTGTTAGTTTTTGTATTCATGAATTTGATTTGAATTACAAAATTTTAATCTAAATTAATATTATACTTGCAAAACATGGAACTTTTCGAATTTTTCATAAGAAATGGCCAAAATTCTGAATTACGACAGCTGCAAAATTTGAAAAATAGAATTACACTTCTTTGGGATTTCAAAATTTGACGAAGAACCTCTAGACGAGAGATTGATTGTAAATAATTTCGGAATAATTGAAAAATACTACACAACACTATTCAACTTTTTCGCAACAGACAGCACTGCGATTGATTCAAAATACCCGCTTTCCCCTTCCGTAAAAATTAGTTGAACTTATGACCACGCTGGCGCTTTTCGCCTGACACTCATTTAACCCGGCCGTGTACGAAGTTGAGCCCTGTTGAGCCAGGGTCTGTAAGCGGCGAGCAAAAAAGGGGATAGAAATCTAGTTCCATGCCTAGGCCTGAAGGGTTCGCAAGTGTCGTTGTCGTTCTCCGAAAGTCAAAGTGGAGGTGGTCGACTACCTTCCCCGATCTCCCCTATTCACCCTGAAATGCCCCTCAGCTCAGCTTTTCGGCACCGTCACGGCCGTCGCTCCTACTATAATCTGATAATACTTCTCATACTGTGATACTATGATATAATATATACTATAGTAATATATAATAATATATACTGAACCTTTTTATCATCATGCCGTCACTGGCTTTTAAGCCTCACAATCCATTTCCTTACAAATTTCTCTCCCCCTGTCTCAATTCCTGTTCCCCCTTGCCATGAACATCTTACTATTGACCGGTATTCACGTCAACTATGGGTTTTTGCAACCCCCCATTGACTCACTTGGGAAACCATGAAAAACTAAGTGACTGTATAGCTTGGATGTAAGTATGAATCGTCCTATTGGCAATCAGAGAATTTTTTTCTGAGCAAAAAAGCTACAGAAAAAAATCTGACCCCGCCAGGATTCGAACCCGCATCCTCGAGCCTGGCAGCTTGGTGGCTTGACTACCGTGCTACCGCGACTCTTATAATAATATATACTATAAGAATATATGATTTATACTAATATATAATCTGATAATACTTTTCATTCTTTTTATACTGCATCGAAATTCATACATGAGAATTTTATCACATATCATTATACTGTCAATCAATCGATATCACACACAAAATTGAAATGTACATACATATGCAATTTACTGTAGTTTTGTTTATCTGCATGCAGGCAACTGCAGTTTCAGCTAAGTAGATAATTTCATGATTTAAGCTTATTATTGAATGCATAATAATTATGATACTTTTATTGATCATTAATTTTGATCAGTTTCTCTATAAGTCAATCAATTTCAGCACGTATATAGCTTGGGTCATATCATGGTGTTTAACGCGACCGAATTCGTCGCGACGAACAATCCATGCAAATTTCTCGCAAATTGTATATGTGTGAAGTGTGCTATCAGGAGTGTTTTAAACATCTGTACAGTATATTCTTTACAAAATTTAGATACTGTTCAAGTCTAAGCGAAATAATTTTTCTCGCTCGCGGTGGAAAAAATGCAATTTCAAACTTTTTTTTGCCGAATGTGAAATTTTTAAAACAAGGTGATGTCTAGCTATTTTTGCAATCACTTTCGTCAAAGAAAAAATCGTTGTATTTCTCGATACGTTCAGAAATATATATCATAATAATGATTTTTCCAAATATAATTTTGATTAATCTTTTGAGTCATCATTCACCTAATCAATGGACAAACGTATTGATGACTCAAGTTAATTGAATGTTCGATTGGATATTTAATTTTTTTTTTTTCACTATTTCAGCCATAGTGTAAGATATATTCTGCGACAATGAATTTGCATTATACACAGTTATATGTGATGAAGGAATTTGTGTTTATTAAACGAATTTTAGAAAGGTATCTGCGCTGCATCCTCAAGCAACACGTTTGAAATTCGTAAATACCGCGCGCCAGAGAGAAGGCCCCCTCCACATATACTTTTTCCCCTACGCCAAGCTGCGCGACATATTCTCTCTCCCTTCATTCGTATGTTCGCACTCTCTCCCACCTTGGAATCGGCCAGGATTTCTATCCCTATTAAAATGATAGGCTGTCTACAGACTCGGTGTTAAGCCCTGTCACCTGTGTCATGTATTCACATATATTTACCAATCTTGCGATCGGGGAAATGTGTGACTTTGGGGAAAATTTTTCGGTAATTGATTTGCCATTCAAAAATTTTATAATAGAACAAAAATGTGATGCTATTTATTTTCACGAATAATAAGAACTGGAATTTCAGATATTATTCCAAGATTTGGAAATTTTAAGGTTATGTTTGAAGTTCCAAAGGTGATTGTTCACTTTGGCGGCCGCAGCGAAAAATGGGTGGACAAAAATTATTTTATTCGGAAAAATGGTGTTTTGGGTAGGGGAAATCGTCTAGATGCTGCACATACAAAAATTTCGACGTTCCTAAGTTGTTATAAATTTAAAAATTAACGAAATAGTTTGTGCTCGAAAGTCGGGAATTTTCAGTGAAGGGCCGTTTACCGTGACTAAAATGGGTTGGAAAATAAGTATTTCGGAGCAAAACGTTTTCCCACTTATTAGTGAAGTACAAAAAGTGCGCGAAATTGTTGATTACATTGATGGACAATTTATTTACGTGTCGTGAAAAGTGGGGCTATGGAGGGTCGCTTGATCTGTCAAACTGAGATAGGTCGTTTTTAATGGGAGACACAAAAGTGTTGTGTCAAGTCTGTCGAAGCCAGTTTTCTATGCGTGTAGTAAGTGTGGTGTGGGTTCGTGGACGGGATTGCAGCCGTAAAAGTTAAAAAAAGTGGTGCACAGTGGTGCAAGTCGAAACAGGCACCTCTCATTGTTTTGTCGTTGGTAATTATTTGCTTTACAAAAATACAAATTCTGGGTAATAATTTGCTTTACAAAAACATAAAAAACGATAACTAAATAAATAAAATAAATATCAATAAAATAATTGATATAAATCATATTTATAATTAATAGAAATAATATTATATTTATAATTAATATACATTATTATTCATAATTAATGAAATTATAATCGCACAGGGATGTGAAAGTCGAGAAACGATGAGAGTTAAACGATCGCCCGCTCTCGTATGAGTGCGAAAGAGAGGTAGAGACAGGTGCGCGTTGGGCGGCGCGAGTCAGACAGAGTAGGAGAATAATAATTCCCGTATATAATTCCCGGCCGGATTTCGTTGAGCGTGCTCTTTTATATTTCTCATTTGTTATATTTTTTTTTAGGCAACAGACGAAGTCCGCATTTCGTAATTTAGAAATTTTCAAATCTCTTTGAATTTTCAGCATTCTCACAATGGAGAAAATTTCCAGAGTTAGCTAGTCTAAAAATTGTTTCAAAACTTGTAAAATTTAGAAAATGTCATTTCTCTAGATGTTTAAAATTCTTAATAGTTTGTTGATTTTCTGAATTTTTTAAAATTCCCAAAATTTGTTTGATTCTCACAAATTATGACATCTTCGAAGGCTTCGAAATTATTAAAGTATTTAAATATCTCAAAGTCTCAAAAAAAATTGATATTTTATAAATTTCCAAGATGCTTCAAATTCTTAGAGTTCTGGAAATTCCCGTAATTTACCAAATTGAGAAATTTTAAGATATTTCTTATTTCTCCTCATGTTTAAAATGCAAAAAATTCTGGTGATTCTCTGGATTCCCAAAATTCTTCTAATCTGTCAAGTTTTTACAAATTTGAGAATTTTTGAAATTTTAAAAATTCTTGAAGGCTTGAAAATCATCAATATTTCAGATATTTGAATTGTCAACAGTTTTGAAATTCTATTTAAATCCTCTCCTCTCCCCCCCCCCCCTCTCCCAGAAATACATCGCAAATGTAAAGGTTAGCCGTCGCTTGTTGGTTAATATTCGAAAAACATAATATTTTTCTATCAAAAAAAAGTGATATCAAAAACAGCGTCACTTTTAGACTTTATCCAACATTTTTATATTATATATCTTCGACATACTACATAACAATGAAATAAAAGAATGGATTTGATGACGGATCAAAAAGCGCTCGACGGCCATTATAGGAATTTTTAATGCGATATTTAAGAAGCACAAGAATGCGAGACTTTAAATTTTGAAAATCCAAAAAATTACAGAACGAAAATGTGTGACAACCATAAATTCGTATTTATAAGCTTGATTATGCTCGATTATGCTTCATAGCATATGAAGAAATTTAATGATCATTGTTAATGTCATCGAAATATAAATGAATTACATGTTTAAATATACCCAAAAATAATACCCGAAAAGTTGGAACACGCAACCCAAAATATAGTGTTTATCATTGATAAAGACAATTTTTTTTCTACTTGAGGTAAAAAAGTGGGCAAAAACGTGAAAGTGAGAAAATAACACTTTTCTCAGACCGAAAAAGATGTTTTGGCTTACTTTTTTTACCACAAAAAAATTGTCCTGATCCTGCCTATCAATTCTTGAACGCGAAATTTCATCTTTAAAAACGCTCCAAATTTCATTGCAAGAACCTTGCTTCATTGATTGCAATTTGCATTTGCCAGCAATTGCGTGAAATTGTCTGATTTGTCATGTTTACTGTGCCAGCTGTAATAACGCTCATGCTCGGGTAATGCCAGCGAGACTGGGAATATTTTGTCCGGGATTATTCAGTCCGGCGATTTGCTCGACAGCCCGGCAAGGCGTGAACAGCCGTGACTTGTACTTCAACGGGATCTGATACTAGGGACCCTAAAATTTCCTGAGGGCGAGAAAACCCAAATAGCATATATATATATATATATACTGCATTTATAATTTCAAAATTCCAGCCCTAGGGCATTTTAGGGTCCTTAGTATCGAGGCCCTTTTAAGTACAATCACGGCTGTTCAAGCCTTGCCGGGCTGTAGAACAAATCGCCGGACTGGATGGTCCCGGACAAAATATTCTCTGACTCGCTGGCATCACGCCCCTGCTCAGGTGTCACTATTCTATGACAATCATTTTGGTAATTAAAATTTTGTAAATGTCGATCATCATGTTGCTACATACATGCATAGTAAGTTAACAGTTCACACTGTCGCTCGAACTGGGGAGCAAGAGAGACAGCAATTATCGTCATGTGGCAATAGCGAGTCGAACTCGCCATATTGAGCGATAAAACAGCCTCATTACGTCAATCACGAGTTTGAATGGTGAAGATCCCTACCATCGCGCGCGTTGAAAGAAACAGCTGCGAGCTGAACGATGATAATAATCGCACAGGGATCTGAAAGTCGAAAAACGATAAGAGTTGAACGATCGCCCGCTCTCGTATGAGTGCGAGAGGTAGAGACAGGTGCGCGTTGGGCGGTGCGAGTCAGACCGAGGAAGAGAATAATAATCTCCGTACATAATTCTCGGCCGGATTTTGACGAGCGCGCTCTTCGATATTTTTCATATATTATATTTTTTTTAGACTACGGACGAAATTCGTCCGGATTTCATAATTTGTAAAGTTTGAAAAAATTTTGTTATTTCTCCGGATAAAAATGCTCAATATTTTGTAAATTCTTTGAATTTTCGAAAATTTCTAAATTCGCAGTTTACACAAATTTCAGAATTTTTGGGAATTCCAGAATTGAAATATTTAAAATTTTCAAAACATTAAATATTATCGAAATCTTTAGAATTTTCGAACCTTTACAAATTTTCAGGATTCTCAGAATTGACAAAATTTTCAGAATTGGCGAAAATCGAAAATTTTTCTCAGAATATGTAAAATTTGGAAAATTTTGTCATTTTCTAGATGTTGAAATGCTGAATTTTTTTTCAATTTTCTGAATCAACATAAATCTTGTTAATTTGGAGAATCTGAATTTTCATGATTTCGAATTTTCAGTTTTCCAAATTTTCTATTGCAACAATTGTAAAATTTTCGAAAAATCCGCAAGTTTTAGTGTTTCAAAAATTGTATATCAGTTGACAATATAGAAAATTGTAGGTATCTCCAGAATTTTACAAAATCAGAAGAATAACCAAAAGAGGAAAATGTCCAGGCTACAGAAAACTTCAGAAATTCCAAAAATTTCGAAAACTTTCAGAAATTTAAGGATATTTCCAAAAATTATAATTCGAAAAAATTTTAAATATATTGAATAAAGTAATTGAAAAATTCAATGAATTCTGAAAGTTTCAGAAATCACAGATTTCAAAGTTCAAAGAATCCACAAAAATCTACAGAAGTTCAGAAAAATTGTAACTCCATAATGTAAACAAATTTCAAATGTCTGAAGTTTTTAGAAATTTCCAGACTTCTTTTACTTTCAAATAATGCCGATACGTCGAAATTTTCTTGAATTTTTAAAAATTCCGCACATTTCCAGATTTTGGAGAATTCTCTGCATTTCGGAAATTATTCAATTTTTGGAAATTCTTATAGTTTTATGAAATTCCAAATACTTCCGAAATTTCAAAAAGTTCCGATATTAGAAAATAATTGTCAGTTCTCGAAACTCTCGAAATGTAAGTTAAATCCCACAATTTTTGGAATCTGAAATTATCAGGATGTATGGAATTTTTATAATCTCTGAAATGATGGAAATTTTCCCAAATGTCCTAATTTCGAAACGTCAATAAATGTTCGAAATTCTCATATTTTCTTAAATTCTATGGCTGTCTAAAGTTTTCACAATTTCAAGAAATCAAAAAATGCTCAAAACTGTCGAACCAGTGAAGTTGATAAATTTTATTCTAAAATATAATAATTTCATAAATGCGTCAATTCTGTTATTTATGCGTTAATTTATTTAGAGAATGGATTTTTTTTTAATTTCCTTCCGCGTTTGTATACATATCTGTGAACTTGAAAAATTCAAAGTACCAAAATTACACCAGAATTCACCTCCGCGAAACTTCCGAGGTCGCTGGATTCCGAAGCCAGCGAGTTCTGAAGTCGGCAGCCATTCTGAAGCCGGAATTTTTCCCCTTACATAATTTACCAATTTCCCTGCCGTACCGATATAACAGACTGGAAAGTGGCGCCGCCAAGGCAATTATCAGTATTCTTCGTGACTCGAGTTTTTGAGCGTGCCCCGGGAGTTGAAAGTGTTCGAATCGATGCTTTCATATTTCCCGTCACATAGAAATAAAAATGATCCCGTTTATTGTATTTCCAGTTTTGCGAATTTTTCAACTCTTACGGATTCTAAAGATTTTCAACAATACTAGGACAGGGATATTATTTTAGGAATTTTCAGTTGCGAACATATTTTTTTCACTCTGCGCTCGTATATATGATATTTCTGTCGTCGTCTTGTCATTGTATCGCAATACTTTAAAGAGTTAAAAATAATTTTCGAGAAGTTTCTGGCAAATTTATTCTAGTCAGTGTTGTGACAATACTGGCAGTGGGGAATTTTGGTTGGCTAATATATGTGGTGACGGAATCAAGAGAGGGGGGGGGAGAGTGTTTCATTGCGTCCAAATAATTGAAATCATGAATGCTTACGTTACATAAATTGATGAAAATTTCCAAACAACAATTTTTTTAAATGATTCGGTTAATTTTTAAAGTTTTTGGATTTCCGTAAATTGCAGAAAAAAAATCTATTGAAACGTATAAAAAATTTGAAGTTCTCGAATAATAAAAAATGCTCAACATTTTGAAAATTTCCGGAGTTTGCGAAAAATCAATCCCAAAAGTTTAGGAATTCAACATCTTCTCAAAACTTCAACTAATGCAAGATTACCCGTACGGGTGTAAGACGAGTGAGAGATGTATCGTCAGGGGCATTTCGAAGTTGGAGAAAAGAAAATGATTTTTTTCTATGTATCCTTTTTTATTTACGGTCATTTCAAAATTTCGAAATCACTACACGTATATTCTGTCAATTTTAAAATCGAAAAATGTGAAACTTAATTTTCTTGATTTTCTAAGTATTTATTCCAAGTTCTTGTAAGTTCAAAATTAAAAATTTTCAGATTAGAAAAATTTTGAATTTCTCAATTGAAAGATGTATTGTTTACCTTTTTGTGATACTGTAGTGTCATTGCTAATTGTTCGAATTTCGAGATTGGAAATTCTAAGATCCCTTGAAAAAACTGTATAAAAGTTAAAAAGTTTGGCGGCTTTACAGGTAAAAAAACATTTGGTTTCCACACAACCTTTCTGTTGAAACATTGTTCAACGGAAAGAAAAAAGTAATATAACATTTGACTGGCAACACTTTTCATTTTTCGTAGACGATCATATATTTTTCGGAGGCTGATGAAGAAGAATTACAAGAAGGCTGGACAACCCATTTCTCTCCTGTCCCCATTATTATAACAAAGATTATGATTATTTTTAAATCACGGTAAACTTTGTGATAAGGAAACGGGCAAGATTGATATTCCAGCTGTAGTTTTACGAGTGAAATGAATGATAAACATTGATATAATTATACCGTTCCCTCTAGACATCCCTGGATGATTGATATGAGTATTCTAGAAAATAAACGCGTTGACGGGCCTTCTCGTCATCTTTCTTCATTAGTCTCCGAAAAATATATGATCGTCTACGAGAGATGAAAAGTGTTGCCCGTCAAATGTGGATCACTGCTTTTTGTGTAACAATGTGACAACAGGGAGGTTGTGTGGAAACCAAATGTTTTTTGACCTGTAAAGCCGCCAAACTTTTTTCACTTCTTTCAATTTTTTTGGGGAGATCACTGGTTTTCGTAAAATTATTACATTCATTATTAAATGAGTGCATCCCAGTCATATGTGTCGAGATAATTAAGAAGTGAGTAAAAACTCGTATGATGATATGTAATACTGAAAATATATTACGGAATGTTCAGTGGAATGTAATCAATATAGCAGTACTCTATTCACGGAATATTATAAAAATATAATCTATTATCATTATTAAAAGATGGAATTGTAAATTCTCCAAATACGTCAATTTTTTTCAACTATTTTTTTGAATTCATTGGTTCAAATCACTTCTAACTGGAAAAATACTAGCTCATCAAATATTTCTTGATTCTATTATACTACCACTCTTGACTGTATGCGGCACAGTACTTCTCGGTGCTGAACCTGCAGTACTTTCAGTGCTGCCACAGCTTTTTTCAGTGCTCGCTCAGCACCGAATAAGGCTCGCTCAGCACTAAAAAGAGCTCGCTCAGCAACGAAAAGTGGGCTCGCCCAGCACTTCAGCACTCAGCTTTAAGAAAAGTGCTGAACAAGCACTGAGTTTAAGCTGTCCGAGCACTTAAAAGGTCTGGTTCAGCACTTTATACTTAACTTTTTGCCGTGTGCTGTCCGAACAACGCTGACGCGCTGTGCCAGCACGCGATATCTCCCCGTTTACACTGCACTACAGTAGTTAGTCCACTCTACTGACTTCACTCTGAAACGGTGATATTTTCACCGTTAAAAGATGCATTTTTTTTATTTTATATTTTTGTTGTCTCACAGTCAAATTAGTATTTTGATAAGAAATATTTAGTAGTAAAAAATTCTTGGTACAAATAAGGGTAACGAGGCTCCACTTCGGCCATCTGAAACGAGGTG
>JAPYZK010004051.1:0-10977 GCA_030522785.1 Platygaster equestris
AAACAAAAAAAGAAAAAAAAAAAAAAAAAAAAAAAAAAAAAAAAAAAAAAAAAAAAAAAAAAATACTATGCTATTCCCTTTATTATATTTTGACTCAATTATTCAATGTCATGAAAACTGCAAGGTTAACATTGTTAATATTGTTGATATTCAGTAGAGAGCAGCAGCAGCAGCAGCAGCAGCAGCAGCAGCAAGAGAGATTCGGAGACCATGGTGGGCTGTTCGATATCGTGGTGAAGCCTATGCTCCAGCAGGGCCACGAGAATGAACTGTGCACGTGGATGAAAGACTGGAGCCTCATTCGCTCGTTCATGAGTTGTAACAACTGCAATGGGCGCAACATGAACTGGTGCCCAGCTCGCATCGTTGACAAGTACAATTGGGTCTGCCCCGAATGCGCTGCCAAAAAGTCCATTCGCCAGGATTCCTTCTTTCATCGACTCAAGTGCGATTTGAAACTCTGTTTGCAAATCGTCTTGGCCTGGTGTCAAAGCATGCATGTTGACAATGTCGTCCAATCTTTAGGTAAGCACATAACATCATAATATAAAAATTTACTTTATTTCAGGTTGGTTCACTCCGTGATTTTAGATGAGTTTTGTTGCTCTGAGTGACCGTATTGATGAAACTCATTGTAGTAATGTACATGTTATTATAATAGTTATTGCTGAACTTTCTTGAAATTTTCTTCTGGCATGGGAAATGTCAGCTTCGCAGCTGAAATTTGCGCAACAATTCGGCAATAGACCTTTTCGTTGTGGTAATACCGCGCACACGCCATAAATGTGGGCAAGGTTCTTGGAACAGGATAGACCAATGCGCGCGTTTTTCATAAAAAAACTTCTTTATATTTCAACCATTAAAAGCGCCTCATTTAGTGCATGCGCGCCAATGCAAAAATTTCACATTGTGAGCACTGAAGCTGTCAATGCGCCAAAGCTATCAAAAGTCTATTATTCGCCAAGTCATTGATTCTCGAACGTAATCAATGAAACATGCATTTGTTACGTATGATTTTTTTATAATTTGTTATCCAACCGTTATCACCTATAAAGTTGCGACGTATATTTTTCATGTTTGACATTACCAAGCATTGACTGAGCATTCACATTTTTCTCATAATAATAAATATTAAATATTCGGATATAAATCGTATTTTAACGTTACGAGATTCAATACGTTATATTATCATGTCTTCAGTTGGGAAGTTTCAGTTTTTTTTTGTTTTGTTTTTTTTATCAATTTTTGCCCTTGTTTCAGGAACCAAAGAGCATATTGTAAAGAAAGTCTATCAAAATTGCGCAGCGGTTGCTAATTTTCACAAGAAAAAATTTTCTACCGAATGGCGTCTTGGAGGTCCTGACGTTATCGTGGTAGTTGATGAATTTCCTGGTGGTTACATGACGCGAAGCATGCCACCCGACAGCGTCACCAGCAAGAAGCGCAACAACAATTATCAAACGATTCTGTGCATTGCCGAAGTCAACAAAAATTGCGTTCCTCCGAATATGTGGTTCCACGCGATGCCTTCCTACACTGCAGAAGTAATAATAATAGTAACATGATCAGTTCCGTCATTAATTTATTTCTCTATTTATTTTATTCCGTTTTATCTAAAAATTGATACTCGAGTGTGTAATTTTTTACGACAGTATATCTGCCACGGCGTAAGATTTATTTTCTTACGCGGATGCAAAAGTTTATAGCAAATGTGAGTTACGCGTCGTTCCATTTCATGGCAGATGTAGTAGTAGTAGTAGTAGTAGTAGTAGTAGTAGTAGTAGTAGTAGTAGTAGTAGTAGTAGTAGTAGGTAGTACTGATGCGATAATGATGACAATAATACAGTTGCATTGTAGCAAAGTTTTTTTAGACTCGATGATGGTGATGACGATTTTAATAACATTAACATGAGATAAAGAAAAACCTTTTTTCAGATCAAGTCCGACAACAAAAGCATTTCCACAAACGCAGACGGTGCTATCGACGAAGCCATGTTGCAAATAACACAGCACGTATTGCCTGGCAGTTTAATCGTTGCCAACGATCGCGCGCGTTGTTGCAGTTTCAAAGACGTGCAAAAGTTGAACAAGTACAAATCAGTGAGCGTTGAAAATTTGCACAAATATGACTCGACCGGAGGCAACGAATTGCTCCAAACTCTAGGTGAGCTGGATATATGTAACTTGACATAAGTTCGATATACCAAAGGAACATCTGGAAAATTTATTTTCCACCTTTATTTTTCCTCAAGGGGTGTATTATTAGTTACACTGCAGTAAGTAAGAAATAACCGCGATGAATTAAAAAGTCACCAAGAGCCACATATACAATTTTATAATTATGTATAAAAATCGGTGCTAACATCGAGTTGAGAATTCTCCAAATGTCCCATAGCTTACTGTAACTATTAGTGGTCAATATTGGGATTATTAATTTGTTTGTTTTTATTTTTTAAACACTAGAGTTGATTCGACGAAACAATTACGTAATTGGATTTCGTCAATTATCTAATTCATCATTTTCTTCTAGACCGCGTTTTATAGTCGCTTGCCTTCAGGTAGTCTTCGAAAAAATGATAATAGTATAGTTTTAATAGAATATTCATTTCAAAGAAAAATCTCGACGTGGAGAAAAAAAGCCTATTAAATTACTGTTGGAATAATAATAGTAATAATAACAACAACAACAACAACAATAATAATAATAATAATATGTTGCTCTTGTGATAAAATGTTACTGTAATTTGCCAACGTTTAAAACAGAAACAATATGGCAGACTGGAGTAGACATTTGCGAAGAAGCCCAAGATGCAGCTTTTACCGAAAGTCAACACATTTTGGCAACGTATTTGTGGCGGCAAAAATATGGCAGTCATGATCCTTTTCAAAGTATGCTCAATCACATCACAGAATCCAACAAGTTTCCATAACGAGCACGTAAAATGGGGTAGTAAAGTAACATTTTTTTCCATTTTCCTCATAACTACCACGAGGCTAACCTAACAACGACTAACTTGTATGAAACTTGGAAACGTTACTCTCTGCACTACTAAATGAGCGTCGACAATGTTTAGGTAAACATGTTTTAAGATTTCGAATGCTTGAAACAAATCAAGAAACTATAACATTTATGAAATGTGATAAAATTTGAATATCAGAGCTTCCAAATATTACGTCGAATTACGCGCAGTGCCTTGTATTTTTCACGAGCTTTATTTTTGTAATTAAAAAATTTGAAAAAACTAAAAATGTTAGAGATTTTTGACAAGTTTATCGATGATATCGAATAATTGAATTTTATTGAATTATAGTATAGTATGTAATAGGCATTTTTTGCCATGTAATGAAGAAATTTCAGTTATAACGTAAGTTTGTGAAAATTGCTCAAACTCCTAGAAACTTGGAGACATTTTTCGGAAATTCCAACATTACGAAGTTTCGACGATAATTGTATTTCTTATTTAATTGTTGAACGCCAACGAAAATCCTCGACATGTATCACGATACGTCAAGTATTTTTATTTTATTTTTTTCTTCAATTGCCGACATTTCCGTAAACGTTCTCGGGTATTTCTCTAAAATTTGTTGAAACAAGGATTAAAATATATCGTCGTCGTTTAATCATGTCGGCCAAGTCTCGTTCTCTTGACTCTTATAAAATAGGTATCGTTACGCACAGTTTCAGATATTTTACGACAATCGAGCTTGAAAAATGTAAATTCTCGATGAAATGTTACTTGTTATATTTCTGTATAATCAAAAACATTAAGTGCAATTTTCTATTCCTCCACAAGGTTAGGTTTCCATACATATTTTATTGTACTGTTGAAAAACCGCGAGAAAAAAGTTTCCCTTTGAATTCGGTAACGCAAAAAAATGCGGAAAAAAAACGGTGATGCTGATAATACAGGTACAATACGCAACGAGTAATGATAATATTATAAAATATTATATGCAAAGAAAGAGTGTTGAGTTCGTAAGTATTAGTTGAGCCTCACGAATTTGATAATGCGGGTCGCACAAGATGCGTTTCAGGGCCCAAGACTCCTGACCTTTCATCGTTCCAGCCAGTTGCATCATTTGACGTTGCGTATTATACACATAGTATAACAACATTTTATTCAATTCAAGTAAAATTTCCTTCTATATCACAGGTTAAAACTAAAAGCAATTTATTACGAGTTAGTTTTTTTGTGATTGATGAAAAAGATGACTTTTGTCGTCGTCGTCGTCTATCGTTTTTTAACCCCAACACAACAAGATTATATGTTGTGTCGACAATATAACGTTGTTTGAATATTGTATAATGATACATCAACAATGCAGCATTAGGGTATTAATTATTACCGCTACATCGAGATTTTTCTAATTTGAAGAAATTGGATAATTCGTTGATGTTTGAACGAAGAGAGCAATCTATTCTTATTTTCATTAGGTTGAATAAGTTGACGGCCGATGATTGTGTAATCATTATGAAACACGCGCATTTTTCGCGATATTGGCTAAAAATAACGCATGATTCACCAATTATGAGATTTTTCGTCAAGTTTCGATTGATTGCAGTGTACGTAGTATAACTTGAGAGTTGAAAATGAGAAATTTTAATGCTACTTTTCGATACAACAATAAAGAACCAATTGTAATATATCAAGTATAATAGCTCTTTATTATTTTACATGTATAATGTACTACAGATTCATATATTATTTCACTATAATATTCCGTTTGTAATATCAACTTTCCCGAAGCCTTTCATATATATTAAATCATGTTATGAATTATCATTCTCAAGTTTCAAAATTTGCCAAAAAAGTTGATTCATCGAAATTGTAACATGCTTGGAATTACATACGAATTATTCGGAATTGATGAATGTTTCCATGAGCCTCATGAATCATCATCATCATCCATCTTCCGATTCCATCATCATCGATTTGTACTCGAGTTGGTCTCGAACCATTTTTTTGAATACACTGTACTTGCGAGAATGATATCTGGAAGAATTATTGCCTTTTTTTCAATCTTTCGTCATCGTCATCGTCATCGTGTACAATATAATCACTCATGTTTTTATAATAATAATATGCTCAATCGCCGCAAAACAACGATACACGCAGTTTCAAAAATTTCGCATTTCTTGAAAAACTTGCACGATAATTGATTCCTGGGCACTTTCATTCGCGTTTCAGCGCAATCAATGCAATCAACTTGTATTATGAAATTTTTTTCCGATTGGTCAGTTTCGTGCTGGCGATATTTCTTCATTACTTTGAATTATTATAAATGACAATATGCAGACGATGCAATGATTAATATAATATAAAAATGGAAAGTATCATAATTTGCCATGGAATAATTATGAATAAAGATCTACCGAAGTAAATGTAATCTCGGTTGGACAACTCGCGCAGAGCCTCCCATAGATTGAACGGCATGATGTAGGGAGGAAGCCAAATCCTCCGAATAAGCTGCGGCGCAAGCCCCGATAATTGCGGATCCAATCAAAACGGATTCTTTTTCCGTGGGCACGACAACTGGCAAGTTCAGAGCGTCGGCTTGCGTTTGTACGAACAAAGGATTTTCGCACAAACCACCGCAAACAGCCACGGATTCGATTTTATCGTATCCGGCGTTCGTCAGAGATTCCAAAATATGTTTCGTGCCGTAGGTCAACGCTTGAAGCGCGGCGAGGTAAACAATCGCGAGACTCTCTTCGTCCGTCGACAATGACAAACCTGAAATCTGCGCTGCGGTGATTTAAATTGCAGTAAATTGTTACGATGTTCATTGCTGCTACGATTTATTTTCAATCATTTACATTGTCAATATTGCGTCAATTTTTTCGTTTTTCACTCATCATTTCGGACTATTATTCCCAGGGTTAATTCCGCAGGTTTCCGCTTTTTCTACTTATCATCGTCCACTCGCTTCTTACACGAAACGTTATTGGTTTGTTTTTCTTTTTTTAAACTGAATTTCCCGAAGCTCTCGGCCGCTGGCTAGAGTAGTCGACTTTTGTATAAAATATCGATTTACCATCGCATTTTCCGACATTGAGTATTTATTAACGTTCGCGGTTGAAGTGTTTTCGATTTTTGCGATTGACAATTTTATTGCCGCAATATACAGTACAAGAAGATTTAACTACTCACCATGCCTCGAAGAGTTGGGTCGGATAAAGGAGAGCGATTTCCGTGAAAATCTGGCCAAACGTGGACGTTTTCCGTGAGAAAACAACAATCGGAGAGTTTTCGTCGTTGGGCCGTTTTCGTTAGCAATTTCGAAAGGTAATCTTGTACGTGGCTGAAAGAGTGCGATAACACAGTCCAGCAAAAATAGACCTTCGGAAAGCGACTGGAAAAATTCCAGCCGAAACGCGTAGCTTAGGTTGCCAATGAACAATCACCGAAAGGGTTTTGCAAAGTTAGCTCGCGTTTTCGCGCAATTAATTTTTTTCGTCATTTCATTTTTGGTTTGGCGAAAATCCATATTTACCATCCGATTTTCGAGAACAAAAACTCAATTTGTAGGTTTTCGGATACAAGGAGTTCGTTTCCGCAATCATTTTTCGGAAAAAAACATTTTTTAATTAGGTCACTTTGGGCGTCTATTTAACGTGGCACATTATTTGACATGCTTTCGAAACCGTGACGACCCAATTCGCAACGGATGATCCCCTCATAAATTTCTCCCGCGTCTCGAACTGGCGAATAATTTGTATAAGAAAGAAATTTTTTTCGTCGACAATAGTTTTTTTGCGTACGTACCCGATAATTTCCTACGTTCGGTAGTTTTCCTGGTTTCCGAACATGGGAGAAATTTATGAGGAGACCGCCTGCTGCGGAGTGGGTCGGCAAGCTTTTGGAAGCGTGACAAATAGTGAGCCACATTAAATAGAGGCTCAAATTGACCTGTTGCAAAAATGTTATCGTTACTAAAATGATTGCAGAAATAGACTCCTCGTATCCGAAAACGTACAAATTGAATTTTTGTTCTCGACAATCGGATGGTAAATATGGATTTTCGCCAAACCAAAAATGAAATTACGAAAAAAATTAATTACGCGAAAACGCGAGTTATCTTTGCAAAAGCCTTTTGGCGATTGTTCATTGGCAACCTAAGCTACACGTTCCAGCTGAAACTTTCCCTGCTATTTTTACTTGCAGGACTGTGTAATCATTCGTCAACTGCTGATATATGTTGATCGTTTTTTTCTTTTTCTTTATTCGCAAAAACATATTTGTTAGACGAGTTTTCAAGTGGAAACTAGATTCGAGACGCAGAAAAAAAGATGTACACATATAATCCAAAAATATTTTAATTCCAACAATATGGGAGGAACGCGCGTTTCGCGAATCGCGAGTCTGATCGAGAAATGATGATAATGTAATTAATATTCCTTTCTCGTTGGATGAAGATCGGAATTAAAATATTTCGAGATCGAGAGAGCTAGCTGATGGAATATCATGCGCGATCATGCTGCATATGTGTCATAATACAATGAAAGGCGAACAAGTTGTATTTACGTTTTCGAATCCAATTTAAGTACGATTCCCGGCGTAGCCGGATGAGAAGAAATGATATGGTCCAAGAGTTTGCCAGTAGCACTTTGACCTCCTTCAGTGAGCCACATTCCTGGCACCATTGCACTGTAATACGGGCCCCAAACTCCTTCGATGAATATTGCTTTTTCATTGACTATCATATGGCAAGTCGAAGTGCCGCAAATCAAGCCTGCTGAAAGAACGTACATTGATTGCATATGTATTTGTTGAAAGTACATATTGTAGATTATTATTATTATTATTATTATTATTATTATATAAAAACAATAACACGCGTTGAATGGATCTGCAGATAAAACGTTATTAATGACGCGAAGCAATGAAAGACGTTGCCTAATCTTGCTGAAAAATTGGCCGAGATCCCCGGGGCGCTGCAAGCGAGCAAACCCAAGGCTCCGGCATGAGCATCGATTATAGAAGTAGCCACCGGCGTATTTTCCAAAAGACCAAGCTCGTTGGCAGCTTCCGAATTGACTCCCGAACCTACGGGCGACCCGGGCGCTTTTACATTTGCCCCGCCGATTTTCCTCCAATTGTCCTCTTTCAAATCAGCTAAACCGATTGTCTCGAAAAAATCGTTATTCCAGTCCGCTGGCGGTTTTCCCTCTGCTCCGCGACTACTGCTGCTGTTGCTGCTGCTACTGCAGCAGTTATTGGTATCGTCAGATAATTCGTAATTCCATTTGCATAGCAAGGAACAGAGAGACCTCTGCTCCGAACCCGTGGCCTTCCAAGTCAAAAAATCAGGCAGCTCGAAAAGGTGTTTCACGCGATTCCAGGCATTCGGAAGATTGCGTTTTAGCCAAAGACATTTTGGAGTTGACATTTCGAGAGACACTTTGCCTCCCACGTATTTCAGAATTTTGTGCCTCGTCGAGTTGATCATTTCCGCTTCGCTTTTCGCTCTGTGGTCCATCCATAGTATCACGTTATGCGTGTCTTTTCCTGTCCAGTCGCGGCATATGTGTATATATTAATAATTTTGTCATACTTCTTGGTTCTATTTTTGTATCATAATATACCATACTAGCCGTGGCTCGGCTCCGCTATGCTATTTAAATAGCGGAGCCGAGTAGATCTGAGTAGACGACGTGCAATAAGAGGAGAAGCTTTACTGTATATTATACATAATATTACTCTACTTTAGCGAATATAACAATACATGTAATATGAATTCGAGCAGTACGAGGTAATGAGCTGCAACAATTAATTCAGTTCACATGTCAACAACTGATCATATATATCCGTTATTTTCATTTGGCGTATGAAATAGAAGTTGGAACATTACTTTCATCTTAATTTCGAATAATTCCTTAAATCATGTTCTACAATTGACTGTATATATATAAAATGAAATTTACCTGTAGGACTGATTGTTACAGGCAAAGCGTTTCCATCGAGTGCTACCAAAGAGCAAGTCGCGTCGAACCCGATCCCTTTTATTCTATCCTTGTTCGTTCCCGAAGTAACAGTCTAAAAAAATCATCGGTCGTATTGTATTGCATTCGAATTGAGATAATTTATTTATATATATATATTACGGGCAACGTTTTTCATAAATAAAATTATAACGGCTCACTCTAACGACGTGACAAACTGCCTTCCATATATCGTTGGAGGATTGCTCGTAGTATTCGAATTGCACGTTGTACGTTTCAATTGGGTGCGTAGACATTTTTCGCATCTTCCCGTCAGAAGAAACCAATGCCGCGCGCACGCTTCCCGATCCAACGTCCACGCCCACGTAGTAATTCATTTCGCGTAATTATGGACTATCCCTAAATTCCTGCGTTGGAAAATATTAAATCGCTCTCGAAGTGAAAACCCAGTCAAAGCCGCAGCGATCCGAGGCAGTCCGAGGCAAACTGATTAAGCTTGATGACCTTTATAGCGCGTGATGATAACGGTAACGAGCCGCTACACGAGACCGCACATGTAACATTGAGTACACTAACTATGAGCATTGCCGCACAACTCGAAAAAAATGAGAAATTGCGATAACATATATATTCGTTGCTTTGAGATTTGGAACAAAATTCAACAAAGGCTCACGGGCGGAGAGGCAAGAATTGAATTGATTTTGTTCAATTTGAAAATTTACAAATATACTGACAAATTATGTATCCATTACACAAAAATTTGAATTTTTCGAAGAATTAGGAGCTTCGGGGGGATTTCAATCGGAACTCAGAAACAGATTCGACCTTTCGACTCCGCTGTGTATTACGTTATTATGTATTACGCACCCTTGTAGCAAAATCAGTCGTTTAAAGGTCGTTTAAAGGGGAAATTATCCTTTAACCAGAGTGGTTTAAGGGGTTTTATCACATATACCCCACGTCGGATTCCGGCTTTCGAGCACGGGTCGTGCTTGGAATTGGAAATACTTTTTTTTCCAAAAAAAATTTCACTCCCCCCACCCCTCCTTCATTTTCGAGAATATTTTTTTTGGATAACTCGATTTTTTTTTCTGTTTTCGGTAGGACAATTTTCCAAGGATCATTTTTGGTCCCCTTGACCAAAACGATTCGGAGCGGATTTCACACCAAAACGGACGAATTTACAAATGAAGCACGTCTTGTTATTAAAATTTTTTCCTTGCGATAACTTGGTTTTTTTTGGCACCAACCTGAGTAAAATTCCACTGGGATCATTTTTGGTCCTCTTCATCAAAACGATTCGGAGCGGATTTCACACCAAAACGGAAGAATATCGAGATAAAAAGAGCGTCTTGTTTTTAGAAATTCTTTTCTTGCGATAACTTGGTTTTTTGTTTGGCACCAACCTGAGTAAAGTTCCACTGGGATCATTTTTGGTCCTATTCGTCGTAACGATCCAGAGCGGATTTCACACCAAAACGAACGAATTTACAAATAAAAAGCACGTCTTGTTTTTGAAAAGTTTTTACTTGCGATAACTTGTTTTTTTTTGGCACAACCCAATGTAGAATTTCACTGAGATCATTTTTGGTCCCATTCGTCGTAACGATCCACAGCGGAATTCACACCAAAACGAACGAATATACAAATACCTGCGTGTTCGTGCCTGTCCTTGCGTGTTCCTGCGTGTCCCTGCCTGTCTGTGCGTGTCCCTGCGTGTTCCTGTGTATCCCTGCCTTTCTCTGCATGTCCCTGTTTTCTGGGCATGGTGAAATCGGTAAGTACCCACATAGTATATATAAAACGTATGTGCACATTTTTTCCTATTCATATATGGAACATCACCTAAAATTCGACTAAATTTTTTCTGTACTGCCATTTTTGCAGCAGGAGAATTGCCGCAGCACCTGGTAACGGAATGCCACCTATTTTTAAACTTTGGCGCCTCAGCCGAACAATAATGGCTGCCAACAGTGGAAATTCCGATTTTGAGTGTTCAGCGCTCTGGAGTAGAAAGAGGTCGCATCGTTCGG
>JAPYZK010004052.1:0-19669 GCA_030522785.1 Platygaster equestris
TATTGTTTAAAATTATATGATTGAACGTGCAAGAAATACTCGGTGTTATTTATTTCTCGACTGGATCCCTGCATTTTAGTAGCGGTCGAACTCACGGGCTAGATCGTTACAATTCCCTTGTGTAATAAAAATGTATCAGACATTACTATAAGAGAAATTCCTTACATCGGAAAAGTTTTTTTTTTAATATGGAAATTTTTATAAAAATCGCAAAATTTTTTATAAGAATAAAAGTTTTATAATAAAATTTGGAGGCTTTCAATTGTTTTTATAAAAAAACAGATGAACTGTATGAAAATGTTGACGGATTTTATAGAAACAAATTTTTTTTATAAAGTTTTTATAAAACCACTTTATAAAAATCGAAAATTTTATAAAACTTGTATAGAATCGACCTTATGAAAAAACGAATTTTTACAAATAATTCACTAATTTTATAAAAATTCTGCCTGTTTTTATAAAAACTACAATCACTAGGGTTGATAGATGAAAATGGATAAGTTTCAAAGAACTTATTCGAATAATTGAATTAATAATAATAATAATAATAATAATAATAATGATAATGATAATAATAATAAAATAAACAGATATAATAAGAATAAAATAATAGAATAAATGAGTTATTAATGGAACTTATTTGAATAATTTCATTAATAATTCATGAAAATACGGTTTATGAGAATCTTATAAAGTTCAGAGTTTCAAGGGAGAAAACAAGGTTAGTTCCTCAGTTCACAGAGATTTTGATTTTCTGATAAAATTTTTTATTTTAATGAGAAAACGTGGAAAATACGGACATTTCTCGAAAAATACGAAAACCAGGACAGCGCACGTAAAATCGGACATGCCCATGTAAATACGGACGTCTGGACAGCCTTAACAAGATTAAATGATCGAAAAGTCATCGTAAATCTGAAAACTAACGTTTTCTATGCAAAGAAAAAATTAGGGGAGGGAGACCAAAATCATGTTTTCGAATGGCAGGTGAAAATCATGTTCTCAGATTGCAGAATGAAGTTGGTGTCATCAACCTTCATTTTTATAATTCGAAACTTGACACAATGTAGGATCGAAATCATTAGATTAGGAATTTTTCATTATTTGGGAAGACAAGAGACATAAATTTTATCGAACGTACATTTTAGGAAACGTACGTACGCAGGCGTCCAAAAGTCTAGACGGATATTTCGATTACCCCATTACCATACCACCATGGCAACGGCCAAGAATTCACCCACCATTTCACTTTCGCGACCAAACTTTTCCCTTCCTCTCCCTTTTCATGAGAATCTCATTACTTGAACTCTCTTTCATCTTTTACAAGGGTCAATTTAAAAGTTTCTGGCTTCATCATTGAGACAGATATTTTTTCTTCTTTTTGGCACTTGTCTAAAGTAGTCGGAAAAGTGTCATCAACATTCGCATCACTCGTAAAAAAAAAACAAAAAACAAAAAAAACATTGAATACTCGAGTTTTGGATTTTTCAATATAAAGATAAAAAGAAGAACAATTAAACGAATTTTATATCCGAATGCGTGAAAATAATTCAAACATTTTGTGATTTTCAAAAAATTGGCAAAGCCTTTTTATTTTTACGCTGTTTTGGACGAATTTATAAAAATTGACAATAATTGGCCAAACTTGTGATAATGACTCGAAATTCAAACAAATTGTTCCAAATTTCGAGCAATTAAAAAAAAATGTTGAGTTATCCTATACATTTTTCAAAATTTGGAATAATTATTGTGTCCTCATTTTTTTTACTCGAACCTAAGTAAGAATAAAATTTTAATTTTAATTTCTCGAGAATTTCTGCAATCCATCATCTAATTTACAAAATTTCTCATATTATAATTTCTGAGTATTCAAATGAGAATCGTTCAATTATACAATTAATTAGTTTCTAAATTAAAATCAGCAAGAAGTCATTATAATTTTCAATCGTAATACATTTCGCTAACTATTTATAATGTTTGAAAACTGAGAAAACATTTGAAGAATCCAAAGTCGCGAGTGAAAAAATTACAAAATATTTCGAGTAAGGAGAATTTCTCCTGGTCGTTGTTCAGTCGTGAAATTTCCAATGACTTTTGACGAAGCCGCAGTCATGAGTCAAGTAGACTGTGACGCGCAGAAAGAGAAGTTTATCGAGCTTTTTGTCACGGCTAAAAACTCGCGAGCTATCGCTGCCTGACTCATGCCGTGAAATCAAGCGTCCAACTATAGGTATCGCAAAGAAAATTTCAAATGGTCAATTAGTCACGAAATTCCGTCACTCAAAAAATTTCGGAAATTTTGAGTACACCTCCAAAACTGTGTATTTTCCGAAATTTTCGAAAATTCGGAAATCTTAGAACACTAAAAATTTCAGATTAATCTTGAAATCCCTGGAAATTCGGAGTCAAGAATAATTCTGTAAAATCCCTGAACATTTTCAGTCGAGAGCGCGTTGAAAGCAGAGTTTGAAATTAGTAACTCAATAATGTAATTTTTTCCAACTCAAAAAATTTCGGAAACTTTGAATACACTTGCAAAATTATATATTTGCGGAATTTAAAAAAATTCGAAAATCCCAGAACACAAAAAATTTCAGAATATACCCCAAATCCCCAGACATTCAAAATCAGCAATAACTATTTTGTAAAATCCCTGAAACTATCCCTGAAACTTTTCAGTCGAGAGCACATTGAAAGCTAAGTTTGAAATTAGTGACTCAATAATGTAATTTTGTCCAACTCAAAAAATTTCTGAATAATATCAATAATTTTCGAATTATTTCTAAATAATTTCAATAGTTCCATAATATCCTGCAAAACTCAAGAAAATTCGAAAATCCCGGAAGACACAAAATTTCTGAACAATTTCAATAATTTCTGAACAATTTCGATAATTCCAAAATATCCTGCGAAATTGGAGAAAATTCGAAAATCCCAGAAGACAGAAAATCTCTGAATAATTTCCATAATTTTTTTATAATTTCAATGATTTCATAATATCCTGCGAAACTGAAGAAAATTTGAAAATCCCAGAAAGCACACAATTTCTGAATAATTCTAAAACCCCCAGAAATGCAGAAACAACCATAATTCTGGAAAATCCCTGAAACTTAGTCAAGGGTGCATTGAAATCAAAGTTTTTAAAATTTCAGAAATTTTGAGTGCACTAACAAAACTATCTTTTTTTCAAAATTGAGGAAATTTCCAATTAATATAAAAACCCCCAGAAATGCAGAAACAAAAATAATTCTGGAAAATTCCTGAAACTTTCAAGTCAATCGCGCATTAAAATCGAATTTTTTAGAATTTCAGAAATTATGAGCGCACTAATAAAACTTGCGAAATTAAAGAAAATTCGAAAATCCCAGAAAACTAAAAGACTAAAAATTTCTGAACAATTTTAATAATTTCTGAATAATTTTAATAATTTATAATATCCTGCGAAAAAAAAAATTCGAAAATCTCAGAAGACACGAAATTTCTGAACAATTTCAATAATTTCTGAATAATTTAGATAATTCCAAAATATCCTGCGAAACTGGAGAAAATTCGAAGATCCCAGAAGAAAAGAAATCTCTGAATAATTTCCATAATTTTTTTAAAATTTAAATGATTTCATAATATCCTGCCAAACTGAAGAAAATTCGAAAATTCCAGGAGACGAAAAATATCGAATTAATTAAAAAACCCCCAGAAATGCAGAAACAACAATAACTCCGAAAAATCCCTGAAACTTTCGAGTCAAAAGCGCATGAAAATTGATGTTTTAAAAATTTCAGAAACTTTGACTGCACTAATAAAACTGTCTATTTTTCAAAATTGAAGAAAATTCGAAAATCCCAGGAGACAAAAAATTTCCAAATAATTAAAAAACCCTCAGAAATGCAGAAACAACAATAATTCTGAAAAATCCCTGAAACTTTCAAGTCAATCGCGCATTAAAATCGAATTTTTAAAAATTTCGTAAATTATGATTGTACGAAACCGAATTTTTAAAAATTTCGGAAATTATAAGTGCACTAATAAAACTGTTCATCTTACGAAATAATTGAAGAAAATTCGAAAATCCCAGAAGACTGTAAATTTTCAAATAATTCCAAAACCCCCAGAAATTCAAAAACAAGAAAAATGCTCTAAAATCCCTGAAAGTTTCGAGTCGAGCGCGCATTAAAAGCGAAGAGCCGCGAAACAGAAGTGAGTTAATTAAAGGCACCAAAGCGTAGGAGGGCATTCTTTGAGCAATGCAAAATGCAACGGAAAACGGAGGATTTTCCTTCTTGCCAACTGGCCAACTAGCAACGCTCTGATTCTTCGTAAACAATATTTGCGTGTCTTTTTTTCTTTTTTTTTTCTTACTGCTGTTTAATTACCTAAGACATGCGAGATTTTTTGAATTTTCGAGTCCACATTCAGCATGTGACAATAATGTTTATTCTTCGCTATTTTTCACTTTCTTGCGCTGGCTTATGAATTTTCATAATTTGTGTGTGTGTGTTCCAGTAAAACAATTTCAAAGTTGCATTTTTTCACGGAAGAAACGTGCATTTTCTAGGCCTAGCGTTCACGGTTCGTGAAGAATCGCCATTGTCGCCGAAAATCAGGGAACCGTGACGATAAGCGAGCCCCGGATATGTTTCTATGCTAATTTTTTTAGACGATCTGGATTAGAAACTTTGTCTTGAGAACATTCTTTGTTAAATTTTTTCGTTCGAACAAAGACAGTTACAGGAAATTAGGAGAGAATTTTTGAAAAACCTGAAGTATGAGAAATTTGGAATAATATTCGTATTATCGTTGGACATTTGAATGATATCAGAATATTCTTTGGAAATATCGAACATGTCTTGGATATATTCAAAAATATGTAGACATCAGAAAATTTTGAATGAATCAGTGTTTGGAATCACAAAATTGTAAAGCTTTACGTTACCGTAACTTCAGTGAAATATATGTAACTCGTTACGTTACCGCTACTCCGAAAAAGAAAGTGACTCGTTACCGTGACCGTCTGGAAAAAGTAACGTCCCGTTACTTTTCTCATAAAAATATTATCTTCATTTGAACATTCAGACACCGAGAAACAATGGACAAAAAAACAAATATCAATGGATTTTGTTTCTCAAAGTGTTTACTTCGAATTCAAGCGAATGGAGATACACATTTCTTGAGTTTTGTAAACAAAGGGTTCCCAAATCTTGAAAAACTTGTCAACTCTTCATCTTTAGAACTCCGGAATTTTTCGAAATGTTTGAATTATCAAAAATCTGTGGAATTCCGAAATTACGAAACATCTGAATTCTTTTAATTCTCTAGAATTCCTAGAATTTTCAGCATTTTGAAAACTGAACAACTTCCAAATTCTTCATAACTTCAAAATTACTCCGAAATTCAGAACGCAAAACGCTGAAATTATGCAAAACTTCTAATTTTTCGAACTTCGACACTTTCATATTTTTCGAAATTTTTGAAAATATTCAAAATTTCCGAGAATGCCGAAATTGCAAAACTAGGGAATTCTTTACAACTTCCTATCTCTTACTCGTCAGAACTTCAAGATCTTGAAACTCCAAAACTTCAGAATTCGCCAAAAACTCAAAGAATTTATAACTCCAAAACTTTTGATTTCAAGTTCTTTAAAATTCTTCAAAACTCTCAAAATGTCTAAAGCGTATAAAAATTCTAAAGTTAACAATTTTAAAATTCGCGAAAACTCCCTAATTCTCTTAAATTCGTCACAACATCAAAATGGCAAAGATACAAAATTTCGAAATTCTTCAAACCTTCTCAATTCCAAAACTCGGAAATTTTGGAATTCTTCGAAACTTTTGAAATTTTTACAACTTGTGACAATTCCCAAGATTGACAACTCAAAAATTCTTCAATACTCCCACATTTTGTTTTGAATCGTCAGAACTTCGAAGTCCCAAAACTCCAGAATGCTCGAAATTTCAAAAACTTCGAAACATTCTGAAACTTATGAAATTCCAGAACTTCCAAGCATTAAAACTTGAAAACTCTTCAAAACTCCTAAAAAATATGGAACTTGAAAAATTCCGAAACTTTCTGGTTTCAAAACGCTAAAATTCTTCAAAATTGCTAAATTCTGAAAACCCAAATCTTCGATATTTCTTAAAATTTGATAAATTTAGAACTTCGTGATTCTGCAAAAGTCTAATGCTTCTCGAACTTACCAAATTTCGAAACTCTTGAACTTCAAAACTTCGATACTCTCAAAAATTTCAAAATTCTTCAAAACATTCAAAATGTCTAGAACTTATGAAAATCCCAAATTTAAGAATCTCAAAACTCGCGAAAACTTCCTAATTCTCTTAAACTCGTTACAACATCGGAATGGCAAATACAGAAAACTTCAAAATTCTCTGAACTTTCTCATTCCAAAAATCGGAAATTTAAGAATTTGTCGAAACTTTTGGAATGTTTATAACTCGTAAAAATTCCGAAGCTTGACAACTTCAACATTCTTTAATATGCTTAATTTTTTTTTAATTCGTCAGAACTTTGAAGTCCCAAAACTTCAGAACGTTCGAAATTTCGAAAACTTTGAAACATCCTAAAACTTCTAAAATTCCGAAACTTACAAGCATAAAAACTTGAAAACTCTTCAAAACTCTCCAAAAATATGAAACTCGAAAAATTCCAAAACTTTGTGGTTTTAAAACTCTAAAATTCTTCAAAATTGCTCAAAATTTATAAATTCCGGAAATCCAAATCTTCGATATTTCTGAAAATTCCAAAACTTTAGAACTTCATGATTCTGCAAAAGTCTAATGTTCCTCGAAATTCCCAAATTTCGGAACTCTCGAACTTCGGAACTTCGATACTCTTGAAAATACCAAAATTCTTCAAAACGTTTGAACTTTCCTATAAATAATAATTAGTAACGTGTAAGTAACGAAAATTTCGTTACTCGTTACCGCCTGCAAAGTAACTAGTCACCGTTATCGTTACTTTCTCATTAAAGGAACGCGTTACATGTTCGTTACATCTAAAAATGTAACGTTTCAGAGTAACGCGTTACTTCTAAACCCTGAATTAAACTACAAATTGGTCAAAAATTTACTCTAGGGCACTCTAATTTTTTGCAAATTGGTCAGAACTTCAAATTATCGCGTCAATCAAAAATATATGAATTCAATATTCATCCAAAATTTTTTGCGTCACATTATTCCTCCTCCCCTCCCCCCCTCCCACCCCCACTTCCCCCGTCACAAGCTGTCAAAAACTCATGTTCGAAAATCCAGCAATTTCTGTACACATTAAGTTCAAAAATACACATTAAAAAATTGTATCTCTTGAAAGACCGAAAATTGAAGTTCAAGAATCCCGAAATTCAAATGGAAAATCTGCTTTGTCAACGCCATCGAAATCTCAATGAAAAGTTCGCCTTTTTCCTGACTAGAAAAAAAAAAAATTTCAAGAATTATGCACTTCGCATAATAGTTCACAAGACAAGGACGCAGTTGCATAAAACCGGTTTTATTCGCGAGGATGAGGTACGAAGCTCGCCGAATAATAACACTGCCCTCCTGCATAGCAATGCGTCCCAAAAAAACGAAAAAACTATATACAACGATAAAAGCCGTGGGAAACGATCGAATGGAAGATAAGCCAATGAAACATCGACTCAGGAAAAACGTTTCCATACAATCCTTTATTTGCTCATTCATAAATAATAGCTTATTATGCACCTAGGGGGAAAAGTTGTGGAAAAGTGTGTGATTGCAGTACTCGACATCGCCTCGTTTCACAAAGTTTAGGGAAAATGGCATTTTATTCGCCAAGGACGCGAGAAATTGAAGAATATTTTTTTTGTAAAATTTTTCAGAATTTTTCATCTTTTTGACAAATTTATACTCAATTTTTGAAAAATTCGAAGTCAATTTCCATCAAACATTCGAATTAATTTGAAATTTCAAAATATTCTTCTTCGTTACGAAAAATTACAAACGAATTTTTTCGGCAGAAATCCTGAAAAATGTTACAAAAATTTGGAAAATTCAAAAAACTGAACCCTTGAAAATGTCTACCGAAAGACGTATTTTTTTCGAAAAAAAAAAAAGAAGACCGATATACGAGACACCGAAAAAATGTGGTTTCGTGTTTCTTATCTCGCATTATTTTACATCTACTTTGGAATATAAGAGTAAGTACATTTAAGCGTCTAATGAGGGTTACAATATCGATTTCTCTACGTTCGAGAAGGAAAAAAAGGTGCTTCGTCCAGTTCCAGTTTCTTGAAACCAATCAGCCGATCTTTCTGTTTTCAACGTCGTAAATTAACCGCAATCGCACCGAAGGAAAAATTAATAGAAAACGCGATGGGAATCGAATCTCCGGAATCGCAGCGGAAGTTGCGAAAGCGTTTTCTATCCATTTCAATTTTCATCCGATTCATTCGATGCCATTTATTTTCACCTTTCAAGTTATTTATTGCAAAAATAATAATAATAATAATAATAATAAACATGATATATCTAATTTTTCTTTCAATACGTTTCATTAACTACACATTCCGAAATTTCGACTCCAGAATCATGGAATTTATATTTTTTCGAATTTTCGAATTGAATGTATACATTTTTCGTTATTCAGAGTTTCATTTCTCGATTTTGATTTTTGAAATTTTCAATTCTAATTTCGAACTCTTGAGTTTGTTTTTCCAAGTTTTTTATCAGGAGAATCAAATTTTGAATAATCGCTTAATCGCCTCCAACCCCCCCCCCCCCCCCCCCCCCCACCCCCCCCGCCACCCCCCCCTCCCCCCCCCACCCCCCCAAAAAAATTCTTTAACCCACCCCCAAAAACACGAGAGTTCTTCGACCTGAGAGGGGGGGAAATAAAGGATTACCTGATTGATTGACGCGACAATCGCCCTTACAGCTTTGCTACGTACTTTAGGGAGTTAAGAACTAATTATCCCTTCCGTTGCTTTGATTTTCATCGGGATCGATTATGACTGTATTCGAAATTTTTGTAAACAACAACAAAAACATTGCAGCAATACACAGTTTTGTAATTTTGAGGTTAGGGTTGGGAAGTTTGACGTTCCGATAAATGTCGAGTCGCTCGTCCGCCATCTTGTTTCCATTATCCGTGCGTAAATGGTCGCTAAAGTGAGCGTGAGTGAGTAAATAGCTATAGATCGTTAAGATGAGTGTAGGCGAGCGTGAGTAAATAGCTATAGGTCGCTGTCGGTCGCTAAGATGAGCGTGGGCGAACAGCTTATTCGCCCACTAGTGGGCGAAAGATTTCATGGCTCGCATGCCATACGTCAACAATCAGGTAATCCATTATTTCGTCTACTCTCAGCAGGGCCACGAAATTACATATTTCTCGCGGACGCCGAATAAAAATAAATAGTAAATGCACGAGAATAAAACTGGTACTCGAGACTGGAAGTTGTGAAAGCGTTTTCCGGGCTTGCGCAAATTTTTCAAGCCTTTTTCACTTTTTCATCATATCCGATTACACAACAATTGCACAATCGCACAGAAAATATTAATTTTCGGGTAAGATTCGAAAAATGATCGATTTACCCGTAAACGAGATTCTGATTCGTGACGACGGATTCTTTGGTCTTTCCGGGCTTGGTATCGGCGATTTTGTCCATTTTTTTCGGGTGCCCCATCTGTACTCGTTCACCGAGAGGCGATTTTTCCGTTTCGCGCCGCGAATTTATCACCTTCGACGAAACAAGACACTTTTTTGCCGCTTTCTCTATCACCGCCAATTTCGCCGTGCTCCGAACATTCCTTTCCTCACGATTACTCTCCTTTTTCGCATTCCGACATTTCTAACTGGTTAGGCGCAATTCTAATCGCATGACTAATGCTCGTATAAGATTCTAGCGACGGATATACACAGGGCGTCTTATCGATTTCGTGATAACGCGCGATTTTTTTGATACGATGAAATTTTTTTATCATATTCTCGAAAGTGTCAGTTTTTTACACTGTTTTGCGTGGAGAAATTGACGGATTTTTTCAATCGTGTAACAAAAAAAAATGCTGTTTCCACTAGTGACAAAATGAATTATTCAGATTGTTGTTTTACTTCATGAGAAATTGATTTTCAAACAGTTTTTCTCTTCAATTAGGGTACAATGTTAATTTTTTCATTTTTCAATGTTTGTTAGACACCCTTCAATTCCATATTTTTATCATTTCCTAAAAAATACTCTTTCTACCATATGTATATTGTACGATTTTTTTTTTTTTTTTTTCATGACTTGGAAATAACAATATTAGACCTGTTTCGGAAATAAAATCATCGAACTTTCATTTTTACGCAAATCATTGAAAAACTCCGGATTTTAATATTTTATTTCTTTGAAAAATAAAAGGATTTTCAGGAGATTCACAACTTTTGGATTTTTGTGTGATTGGAAAATTCGAAATATTTTTAAATTTCGGGTTTTTCAAGTTCGAATTTTCAAGTTTCGAAGTCTGAAAGTTTTAAATTCCAAAAATTTTCGACTTTTCAGATTTTTAATTTCAGAATTTACGTATTTAAATGCCAGAATACCGAAAATACTCGATTTTGAATTGAAATTCTAACATTTTCGAAATTCTGGTTGTAAAATTGAAATTTTTGAATTTTCAAGAGTCTCAACTCAAAAGAGTTTCGAAAATATGAAATTCAAAATTTGAAATATTTGAAGAAATCCTCAATTTTTTTCGAATTCATTTCATTTAAGAATTCATTTCATTTAAAAAATTATAAGAACTGCAAATTTCATATTCGAATAGTCCAAACTATACAAAAAGCTCATAATAAGATTCAAAAACGAAGAAATTCCGGATCGAAAATTCCAAAAATTACACTATTTAACATAGAAAAGTTAAAAAAAAATAATAATTTTAAATTTTAAATATCCATAAATCCGAAACCCATAAAACTACACATTTGTAAATTGTAATACTTCGAAAACTTATTCGAAGTCGATTGATTTCCAAAGCTTTAAATGTTCAAAAATCATCTAAAAACTCGAAGTTTTAGTACTTTCTTTATTTGAAAAATTATAGGATTTTCAGGAGATTTGCAATTTTTGGATTTCTGTGCAATTAAAAAAATTCAAAATATTTATAAATTTTGGGTTTTTGGAGTCCGAATTCTAAAGTTTCGAAGTCTAAAAATGTTAAATTTCAAATAATTTCGATTCTTCAGATTTTTAATTTCAGAATTTACGTATTTTAATGCCAGAACACCGAAAATACTCGATTTTGAATTGAACTTCCGACATTTCCAAAATTCTGGTTGTAAAATTACAATTTCTGAATTTTTATGTGTCTTAACTCTTTCGAGTTTTGAAACTATGAAATTCAAAGTTTGCAATTGTTTAACGAATTCTCAATTTTATCCGAATTCATTTCCGAATTTAAAAAAATTCTGAAAATGTCAAATTTCACATTCAAACAGTCCAAGTTAAAAGCTCACAATAAAATTCAAAAACGAAGAAATTTCGAATTGAAAATTTCGAAAATTTTACAATTAAACACAGAAAACGTTCAAAAATCATAATTTCAAAATTTGAATATCCATAAATCCAAAAATCACAAAACTCCACATTCATAAACTGTAATAATCTGAAAACTTATTCAAAGTCAACTGATTTCCAAAGCTTCAAATTAAAAAAAAAATGAGAGAAAAAAGTACATATCACATATTCGCAATAAATTATCACACAAAATTTTTTGTGATGAAATAAATTTTTTGTGTTTCAACCGTCTAAAAACAATAGGAAATCTGAGTGTAAATTCCTGGCACCATAGGACAAGCTGGATTTTTTATCTACGAGCTTTAGAATCGCAAAAATCGCAAAATCCATAGTTCAAGCTAGCGCACGGACGTTTTGTCGATAACGCGATCGAGCTTTTATTGCAATCGTTCGCGCGGAATGTCGCTGCGCAGTTGGTAGGCTTTCGCAACTTGGCGCATGTCGTACTTCCGAACGACGAAGATAAAATTAGGAAGCGATCTCGTCGTTCACGAGCGCTCGTTTCGCACTTTTGTCCTTCGTAAAAACTCTCACTATTTTACAACTGGAAAATATCTGAGGAGCTTTATAACAAAATTACACCTTCGGACAACGAATTACGCTTACAGCTAGTTTTTCCTGGCATGGGGACTGTCAATACTTTTGCGCAATGGAAGGGAAGCATTTTTTTTCTGTAATTTTCGAGAAAATGTCAGTATTTTTCACTGTTTTTTTGCGTGTAAAAGGTGATGGATTTTTTCACTTGTGTAAAAAAAAACACAGTTCGAAATGATCGATCATTTTCTTTACACGCAAAACATTGGGTGAAACTGATATTTTTTTCGAATTATAGAAAAATAATTGTACGCCACACGTTGAAAAAGAGCGATTTTTTTACGAGGAAAATCGTTGAAAATCGGTCGCTTTTCCAACTTGTAGCAGAATGCTATATTATTACGTATATTTGGAGTGCACGCGTAAGTTGTGTTCTGAACGTGCTTTTTATTACCTGGGGATTCAGAAAAAATCGTCTTTACACAAGAGGATCGATGTTTTTATTCGAGTTGTTGATTTGAAAATTTCAGAAAATGATTTTTGAAACATTTTTGATAACACAAAATGATTTTTTTTTCCAATTCTCCGAAATTTCTATTTTGTTGAATTTTTTCTGGAATTCGGAAAATACTCAATTTTATCAGACTCGGAAAATTTGCGATGTTTGCAACATTTTTTTAGTATTTTGAACTTTCCGCAAAGATCAAACATTTTCCAGAATAAACAAAACTTCAAGATTCGAAGAGTCAAAAATTTTCCAAATTCCCGAAGAAATACGCTTTTTTCGAAATATGTTGCAAATTTCAAAAATGTTCCGAATTTCCGAAGAAATACGCTTTTTTCGAAATATTTTGAAAATTTATGAACTTGATGGAAAACCAAAAAATCTGCAAATCCCAAAAAGTTAGGATTCTTTCAAAAATTCTGAAAATTTTAAATGTTTTCAAGACTTAGAAAATTTGCAACTTCCGTAAAATTTTCAAAATTGTTATATCTGAAAAAAATCCATTAATTTTCGCAATTGAGAAGTATTTTTTTTTTTTTTCGAGTCGAAACTACCTTTCATTTCACATTCGAGCCATGACATTTAAAAAAAAACACACACAATAGAAGTTTCAAAACCGAAAATTTCCGAAATACTGTCATTTTCTAAAGAATCCATTTCGAAACATCTTTCCGAATAAAAACGATTTTTTCCTGAGTTGCTGGTAACGTCTACTAACCTTATTGGAAGAAAACGATTTTTTCGTATATTTTCTATATTTTTTAGGAGTAAAAAAACCACCAACGTCTGATATGAAATTGAAAAAATACAAATTCTTCTAAGACTCCTGAGGATATCACTTCGTCTGGTTTACCGGGTTTTCGGATGTCTACGATGTAACAGAATTATTAAGGGAGAACTGAAGTAACGAATCGAATAATAATTATGAATAATTATTTATACATATATATATATATATATATATATATATATGAATAAATATATAAATATATGTATACATGAATAAATATATATATATATAAATACAACTATTCATCAATTCATTGATCTTCTCTGTGGAAAAAAACCTTTATCATATTTGGCATAAACAAACAGCGGAATAAACAATTTTCAATTGTTTTCCGACAGAAAAAATCTATGATGAATAATTTCCCAAAGTAACAAGTGTTTGGCAGAAAAAAATTTGGTTTTCACTTAAACATTCAATTGTTGAATTTTAATCCAATTAATTGAAATTCAATTATCGAATTTCTTCTGCAATCAATTTATTAACTCATAAAAATCATTACGTCAGTTCTACCTTAACAAACAAAAACCAGGACGTTTTTCGTTTGGACAAATTCTATAAAATCGCTCGACAAAATCGTCGCTCACCGCATGGAACTTTGGGGCGATGCGGAACGAAAATCAATTGCAAACCTCGATTCATGGTTTATAATCGAAAAATGTTGAAGTTTCTCAATGGTAACGTTAAAAAAGAAAATTCATAGAGTCATATTAGAAAGGACTTGTGACGTTCTTCAGAAGAAACCTTATAAGTCGTTCTAAAAAACCTTGCAAGTTCCTCTCAATCTTATAAGATCAACTTTTCAGGTAACTCATAAGGTTTTTGTAAGTACCTAAGAACAGTGCCGGCTCACGTAGTACTGGCGCCCTGTTCGAGAGTGCTCAAAATCACTCCCTCCTCCCAAAAATATTCGGAAGTATCAAAAAACGTATGTATATAAATTATCGTATCAACGAAAGTTTGTAATCATCCTCCAAATTCTCAAAAACATTTAGAATTAGCTTCGAAATACGTGAAATTCGACAAATTAAGTATATATGCTCAATTCTAAAAAAATTTCCCAAAAAACCACAAAAAGATCGAGAAAACTTGAGTATTTTATTAAATTACGATTTTGTATTGAATAAAATTTATAATTATATATTTTATGACCTTTCAGTATATTTTATTAAATTGAATTTGGAAATATAAATTAAATTTATTTCATTACATTTCCGAAAATTATACTCGAGGAAGAAAATTTTTGAATAATTCTAAACGGGTAAAAAAGAGTCGAAAAAATGTTTTTACGAATTCTCGAATTATATCGAAATTTGAACAAAAAAATTCGAATTTTGAAACTTTTCTCTATGGAAATTTCAAACAACCTCAACATTTTGGAGGATTCTGAAAAATTTTACATACATTTTTTGAAAAGCATGCAAAATTAATACAAGGTTATTAAGAAGCTCCTGATTTTTCGAACATTCACGTAATTATGCGTAATTTTTTAGGATGTTAAAAATTTAAACAAAATTAATGCATAATTTTAAAAAGTGTTAAAAATTTTCAGCAAACCATGACAAATATCAAGAATGTCTTCCAAATTTAACAAATTTTCACGATTCGAGAAAATTCGAAAAAATATTGACTCGACATGACTGAAGATTTTTCCAAAATTATAGAATTTCGAAACTGAGAATGAAATTCATTGAAAATTATGCAAAATTTGCTCAACTCTCCCCAAAAACCCTTTTTGACCATCAAACCTAAAAAAACCTTACAAAATTCAATTTCTTCAAAAATTCAAAAATGTACGAAAATTTTCAATCATCCTCAACATTTTGCACACGATTTCTCCAATAAACATGAAGAATTTCTACACGATTTTTTAAAGGCTCCTGATTTTACAAAATTTACGTAATTATTCCTAATACTCGAAATGTTACAATTTTTCACAAAATTATTCATAATTTTCAAAAAAGTCAAAAATTCTCAAGAAACTAATCATACATTTTTATCGGCAAAATGAAAAGCGTCCATAAATTTTTGCGTCCCTCATTTTGTGGCGCCCTGTTCAACGAAACAGCTCGATCAAGTGTATAATACTCGTAAAGTAAATACTCCCACATAGTAAATGTGGGAGTATTTAAGAATTTTGAAGTTGTTGAGCTCCAGAATTTGTACGAGTCAAAATTTCCGAGTTTTGGAATTGAGAAGGTTTGGAGAAATTGAACGTTTTGTATCTTTGCTATTTCGATGTTGTGACAAATTCAAGAGAATTAAGGAATTTTAGCGAATTCCGAAATTGTTAACTTCAGAATTTTCATACGTTTCAGACATTTTTTAAGTTTTCAAGAATTTCGAATAACTTGAAACCAAAAGTTTGGGAGTTGCAAATTCCATGAGTTTTGGCGAATTTTGAAGTTTTGGAGTTTCAAGATCTTGAAGTTCTGACGAATTTGAAAGAGATTGGAAGTTCTAAAGAATTCCGTAGTTTCGAAATGTTGGCATTTCTAGGAACTTTGGAGAATTTCAAAAATTTCGAAGAATATTCAAGTTTCGGAGTTCCAAAAATAAGAAGTTTCAGAGAATTTCAAAGTTTTGGGATCCTAAATTTCCGAGTAATTTTGAAGTTATGAAGAATTCGGAAGTTGTTCAGTTCTCAAAATGATACAAGTTTCAGACATCCTAAAGAATTTCAAAGAATCCAGATGTTCTGTAATTTCGAAATTCCACACATTTTTGATCATTCAAACATTTCAAAAAATTTCGAAGTTCCAAAGATGAAGAGTTGACGAGTTTTTCAAGATATGAGAACCCTTTTTTCACAAAACTCTCAAGAAATGTGCATCTCAATTCGCTTGAATTCGAAGTAAACACTTTGAGAAACAAAATCCATTGATATCGTTTTCTGTCCATTGTTTTCCGCTGTCTGAATGTTCAAATGAAGATAATATTTTTATGAGAATAGTAACGGGACGTTACTTTCCACAAACGGTCACAGTAACGAGTTACTTTCTTTTTCGGAGTAGTAGTAACATAACGAGTTACATATTTCACTCAAGTAAAAGTAACGTAAAGCATTACAATTTCGTAAGTAATGTTCCAAACACTGCTACGTAATCCCTTATTTTGATGGAATTCCAAAATTTCAGGGCTAGGAATAAAACTATCGGGGTTCCACATCGCCTCAACTAATTATTGTAAAAGCGACCGCTGTTTCTACAACATCATCATCATCATCATCATCATCATGATCCTGTGCACCGTCACCTCTTCGCCCTTCGTCCCTTTAGTGCAATGGCATGTTAGCGATTGTTAGTTGCTCGTTAGTTGGTAAAAGTCAGCTGATAGAAGTCCCCGCTCAGATCGTCCTCATCGGCGATCTGTATGCGCTTCACTTTCTTTCTAAGCACGCTAGAACAACACAAAAAGCCGGCTGAGTCTCAGCTCTTCGCTTCACGTGCTCTTCGCTTCTCTCATTCGGGGTGTCTAGTGGTTTTCTGGTTTTCAGGACTTTTCAGGATTCATTTCGAATGGATAACGCGATTTCACGAACGTTCGCGATTCAATTTGTCATTCTTTTGTAGCCTTGAACCTTATGAGGTTCCCAAAAAGGGAACTTCCATAAATGACGATGTCACAGTTTTTTGGAGTTTTTTTTACCCCCTCCCCCCCCCCTTCCGTCACAACTCTGTAAACCCCCCCCCCTCCCCCCACGTGTGACGTCACAATGTGAAATTTAAAAGGAGACAATAATATTCTTTTGACTATTTAATTCGATTTGATAACGTGAGAAAATCAACAATCAACAAAAAGGTTTTTTTGTCATCTTTTCAGTTTTTCTCAAAGTGGGTGTCATATTTAAAAAAATGCTATGACTATTCAAATTTTCAAAATCTAATTGAATCGCGGAATTCCGAAAAATTTCCGAAGTGGAATTATACTATGAATAACCATAATTTGAAAATTTTACTCAATTTACAAATTTCAAGAATTTGAATTTAGTCATTGTACTTGAAGTTTTTCAAAAATTTTCAAATTTTGATTCTGAATTTTAAAGAACTCTCCCCCTCCCCCTCCGACACAAATTTGTGGACTCCCTCCCCCTCCCGCCCTCGTGTCGCGTCAGAATGTGAAATTTGAAAGGAGACAATAATATTTTCTTGATTATTTAATTCAATTCGATAACGTGAAAAAATCAACATCAAAAAGGGTTTTTTTTGTCATCTTTTCAGTTTTTCTCAAAGTAGGGATCATATTTGAAAAATGCTATGACAATTAAAGTTTTTAAAATCTACTGAAATCCCAGAATTGCAAAAAATTTTCTAAGTCGAATTTTACTATGAATACTATTATACCCATAATTTCAAAATTCTACGTAATTTACAAGTTTCAAGAATTTGGATTCAGTCATTATACTTGTAGTTTTTCTAATATATTTATAAATTTTGATTTTTCATTTTCAAATCTCAGAAAATCTTATTCTTATATTTTGTAGAATTTTTATGAAATTCCGTGGATTTTATAGAATTTCGTAGAATGATCGAAAGTTTTTCACAAATTTTGTAGAATTATCAATTCCATTACATTTTGCATCGTTAAAATTTGTGACATCACATTATCGAGAACTCCCCCCCTCCCCCTTTAAACGGTGAAATCATTAATGGAAGCTTCCAAACTTTAAAGGATTTCAGGAATTTTTCTTCATGTGTTTTGTTCCTTATAAGGCACTTTATACATTTCTTTACAATTTTAATAAATTTTACGTCTTCGTGTTTGAAAATTAAAATTCAATAAACGCAATTCGATTGTTTGTCGATGACAAAAATTACACAATTGTTAAATAATTACCTTCGTCGTTGAGAAAATTTACGAAACTTCGTATTAATTGGATCGAAACTCAATGAAAATTTCATGACGCTCAAAAATAAATATATACACTTAATTTACAAGCTTACATTTTCAAAAAATGATTAATTTTCCAGAGAATTTGAACTCTACTGACTTTGGTTTAACAATGAAATAAACGAACGATAAAAGTTCGAATAAATCGAACGAAAAAAAACTTGATAACTAAAACCTTGAGACTGGAAGAAACCGATTGTTCTATTTTATGTAGTTTTTGCGTGAAAAAACATTGCACAATCTACTTATAAACAAAAGCTAATTAGATTGATAATCGACTTTAGTCTGAACATCATCGATGTATTTTTAAATGATTATCTATTTTTGCAATCATCAAACTCGAGACTGTTGATTTCGCAAATCGTTAATCTGATATTTGAATGTGACACAAATTATGCACTTTATATGTGCTCGAATTTTTTAGATTTTGAAATGCTTGGATTAGTTTCATAACCTTTATGACTTTCGAAGTTTTTTGAAAATATCAATGTTATAGGTTGAAAAAATTTCAAACCAACTGTAAAGATTTTGCAAATTCTTTGAAAATAACTTCTATCTAATTTTCAAATAATTAAATTAATAATTGCAGATTTTTCAATTCCCAATTCGGAATCTGGAAATGATGATGTTTTTTCGAAATTTTCAATTTAAACGCCTTAAAAGACATTTTACAACTTCAGAATATTCAAATTATGGAATGCTAATTTCAAATGTTCAAAAAATGTTTTATTTACAAAATTATATTATATATAAAACTTCAGAATATTCAAAATTTGGAATTCTAATTTCAAATGTCCAAAAAATGTTTTATTCGCAGAATTATATTCCTGCATGAAGTTTGAAATTTACAGATTTTCATTCCGAGTATCTCAATTCACAGTACTTGAAAAATTTTTTTCTATTCCCTGATTTGAATATGTTATCGTTCAGAAACACTGTATTTCTAAATTTTGGATCTTGACGTTTTTTAATTATGAATTCGCAAAATGTACTATTTTCGGGATTCAACTCCATAGACTCACAAATTTCTACTCCCATAGTGATTTCAGTTTTTATAAAAACCTTATGAAATTATCAAGTATTTTTTATTAAAAAATGAACATTTTATAAGGTTGATTACATAAAACTCATACAATTTTTATAAAATATTTTATGAAACCAATTTGCATAAATTGATTTCATAAAAACTTTATAAAAGTATTTTTTTTTTATAAATCTCGAATTTATATGGAAAAAATGTTTCATAAAAATTGCACATGTTATAAAAGTCTCATGAAATCAATTTGATCAAAAGATACAATTTTAGAACAAATTTGTGATTTCTATAAAAAAATCATAAAAACCAAAATCACTAGAAACTCTAGACTTGACAGGATAAAAAAAAAATACAAACAATTGCATGCTGATAATTCTTCTTACTCTCAAAAAAATGATT
>JAPYZK010004053.1:0-10974 GCA_030522785.1 Platygaster equestris
CAAGGGGAAATCGTCCATCGAGGCGTTTCCCTCACGAATTTGCCGATTCTTGGTTTCGCATTTCTTGCCTGTTGGCGATTCGACACTTGGCGATTTTCCCCGCTCCGCGATCGCGCGAGTTCGGCGGCTTCTTATTACGTCCGTTCGAGCTCAAACTTGCATTGACAATCGAAATTATTCGTTGAAACGTGAGAATAAAATGTGTGGCTCGAATATTTATTCTATAAATATTCGGGACGTCACAGTGCTTATGGGGCTTGAATTGAGACTGTACTGTAATTTTACGTCGAAAAGCGAAAAATGAACATTACTGTAATTGATCAGTAAATAAGTCTGCACTGTATTTTAGTGGCCTTAATCGAATTTCGTATTCGAGTTACTGGAATTGTTCGCATTCAGTATTTACTCCCTGATGCAGAAAAGTGACTTGGCACGGTCAATCTTCAAAAGTCTCTAATTCGCATTTTTCCCAAAACATTCGCAACCTTCCGATCTCCCTTATGAAATTTTAGATTCGGAATTTCTCAAATACGTTTACATCACAAAATATGTCAAAACACTTCAAATGTCGAAAAATTCTCGAGAACTTGATATTTATCCTGAAAACTGACAATTACGAGAATTCCCAAATAACTCACAATTTTGATATCATACGGAAAACTTGTAATTTTTAGATTTCGCGAAAATCTCAAAATTTTACGGGAAATTTTGATATACTTTCTGAATGTTTCGAGAAACTTGAATTCCTCAAAATTTTGTTTCAACCAAACTGTTCGATTCTCACAAAAATTTGTGAATTTACCCGTTTTGTGATACTTTAAACAAACAATCTTTGTAACTGTTGAAAAACTTTAAAATGTATAATGTATCGAAAAACCCATGATTATCAAATTTGTTAAAATACTTGAAATGCTTGGAGTGTTCAAATGATTCTTGACAAACACGAAATCCTTCAATTCTCATGTCGAAAGGCTCGAATATCAAAATTCTTTGAAAAAATTGAATAATTTAAATGTTTCCCGTAACTCACAGTTATCGAAATTTCAAAAGAATTCTAAATTTCTAATTTCTCAGGGAAACAACTTTTTCGAAATTTTGGGGTGTGATGTGACTTCGGGGAGCAGGGGGGGGGGGTCAAAACTTGTGACGACGTGAGACATAGGGGGGGGGGGCTAAAATAAGTCAAAATCGTGTGACGGCCCTCGTAAGTCGTGGTCAGAGAGAATGAGATCGAATGGTTCTCAGTTGTCTCTCATTTTGAACTCATTCTCTATTCCATTTTTTGACCATTACAACTCATTTTTTGACTTTAAAAATGATGAAATAAAATTCATCAGCCATCACATATCACATTTAATAATTTTAACATTTCGATTTCGTAATGAATTTGAATGTATATAATTATTGATAGTCATAAATATTAAATCAAATCACAATATCAGCATATTTCGATGACTGAGTATGATAAACGACTGACAAAATAATTTGTCAATATTTTTCAAGTCGAAAAAGAATTAATTTTAATCTACAAACGGAGAAGAGAGAATGAGTACTAAACGGGAGAAAATTAAAAACCATTCTATCTCATTCTCTCACTGATACTTACGATGGGTGTTATATGGATCATATGGATGACCCTTAAGTACTATATATGAAATCACTAGTACTTTCCTCTTGAATTATTCTTCCATTCGAATTTTGAATCACTTTCTTCTACTCAATGGCCGTTGGTAAAAAATGAAGATGACACAACCGATAGTTGCGATTGAGAACAATATTTTCACGATTGATTGCACCTTGCCACGCTGCTAATTTCTCAGGATTCTTAAAAACACTCACAGGTATACGGAAAAAATGTAAACTATTTTCATTTCCCGGAATTTGCGAATTTTCTGAATTTTGCGGAGTGTCGCCGTTACTTTCTTTTTTCCGAACACGCTTTACTTTTTTATCTTTCCATGTTTCGTTCTTTTTTTATCTTTTTCAAAGAAACATGAAGGACATTTTCAAATCATACATCTAATACCCATCATATATGTATTGAAACAAAATATGATTTATCAGAATCAAATCTTGTAATGGATTAGGATCGGAAAGAATCTTTCAATGAAGTAGAAAAAAAGTTAGAAATTACATTTTCGCTAGAGTTTTTCGTCTCTAAAAATGCTAATGGAAGTGATGAAATAAATGAAATAAGAAAGAATTGCGAATGCTGTAATTAAGTAGACTGCGAATGCAATTAATTAGAACAACGATTTTTAAACGATTGAAACACGAGGCGCACGATGCAGGAATGAGGATTGCTTGAGTAAAAGGCGAAAAAATGTAAAAAACACGTGATTCCGGTCATTCTGAGTTTTCCCCATTTCCCCGATTTCCCCTGCGTCGGGCCGACCGGCCCAGCCGGCCTACTAGAGCGCCAGAGCCAGAGCTGAAGGCAGGGGTCTCGCATCTCGATCCGGCAAGCTTGTAGAACAGTGCGGGGCGGTGAGGGGGGCACGAGGGAATCATGTGCTCGATAGAACCGATAGAAGGGATAAACTCATCCAGCAACCCCTTCCCCCGCACCCCCCTCAACGCTCCCACAAGCTTCAATTTCAGCCACCCGTTGTGCAGCACCATCTATTGGTTCTAGTTCGTTCTTGAGTGCTTGCCTCCACAATATCACTACATCGCAAGCATGGGGAGTCAGAGAGCCTGCGTTTGGCCAGCTAGAAAACGATGAGGAACTTGTGTGCCAAGAATTATCTTTACTGAATACATCAAGAGATCAGTCAGTGTGTTATGAAGTAAGTTTTCTTGTTACCAATACTACTTTTTTTAAATGTAAATAAGTTGTCAAGAAATCACTCGTCAATACCAAAACGACTTCTCTCATACAATTCTTATGTTATTTTACTTATAACATATCAAAAAAGTCAAGGATTGCTCATAAGAAAAATTATCTTGAAATTTAAAAAATTTTAAAGTGTATTTAAATTGTTGTTTATTTCGACAATGAGAAAGACATTGAAGAATTGAGTTATTCAAAAATGAGTAGAATTGAGAAATCTTTGTTTGTTATCAAGTTTTTGTCAATTTCAATGATTTTTAAGTATGTTTATCGACAAGATTGCAGAAGTTATTGAGATTTCGAGTTTTTCGGGAATTTTGTATTATTTCATGATTTTAACAATTTCAGTGATGTTGAAAATTGTAAGAAATGTAGATATATTGATGACACATTTTCAAAATTTTAAAATATTCAGAATACATGATCTGGAATGTTTTCAAAGTATGTGAGTTATCAACTGGAAAATTAAGAAGATTTCGGAAATTGCTAGAATTACTTAAAATTAAAAAATTTCGAAGATTCTTTTAATTCTGGAAATTTTTGACATGTTCTAAATTATGAAAATTGGGTGCGTTCGGATGTACTGGGACGTATGACCCCTATACGCAGCAGTTCTTTCACCTGTCTTTCAATTGCAGCTTTATAAACGTGGGGGTAACGGTATCGGCGGGTAAAAAGAGGTTTTTCTGTTCTTAATTTGATTTCTTGTTTTAAGACAGTTGTGGCTAGTAATGGCTCACCCGGTATATAGAAATCGTCGGCATTTTTACGGATCAAATCTAGAACATGTTTTCTATCTTTATCATTTATATGTCCGAGACGCAAAAGTAAACAGATCTTTCCAAATCGTTCCTCACGCTCGAAAACCGTTGGTGTTTCATCAGTAAATTTATAGAGTTTATCGCGATTTTCAGTAACTTTCTCAAGGCCCGTTAGATTTTGATTGAGAACCCTTTCTGGAACAATTTCCAATTCATAGGTGTTAAAGATAGTTCCAGGGTGGAATTCTTCATCTCAAAAGTCATTATCTTCTATTTTAGAGTTTTCATTAATCAGTACTGATTCTCTGTCTTCATTGATATCTTGGGCCTCAACTTTATTAATGGAGATTGACTCAAGATTATCGTCCTTGAGACTCCAATTTGTAGGGTTTGTTGTTTGAAGGTTATGAATTTCATTTTCAGAAAAATTGGAACGGATTTTCATTAAAATTTCATTTAAGGTAGATAATTTTTTTTCATTCCCTCAGAATACAACTGATAAAATCTATCTGGGCTCATTTCAGAGTTTTGATTTAAAGTGTCATTTGGAGTCTCGTCTTTTAATACATATGTAGGGATGCGTAAGTTGGATTTTACGTCAATTTCGAAGGATATTTCGTCAGCGTTCGTAAATAGACATGTGTTGTCAAAAATTTTTGATTAAAAATTCTCGTAGTCGATTTTACATTAATATTTTTCAAAAAAATCGGTTCCAATAATTCTTGATTGATCTAAAGGTACTCCATCGTTTATACTATAAAAAATAGTTTCACAACTCATTATACCAGCTTCGATAAAACCGAGTAAAAAATAAAGTGATTTGCTATACCACTAATCTTCAATAATTGAGTTTCGTGGATTTTTATATGAGGATTTACTGCGTAAGATTTTCTGAGATTAACCCCAGAGCCTGTATCTAATAAGTACGAGAATCGTTCAAAGTTCGAATTTAGGGAAATAACAGGATTTTTTCTTTTACTTTCATTAAGGTTTACTTTCACTTCTAACGTTTAGGTTTCCGAGGTGTCTAGTCTTAGTGACCCATCTCTTGACGGCTGGTCAATTCTGACGTCTCTCGTTCGCCGTCGGAAATCGAGAAATGTCGAGAGTTTTATGACTCCAATTTATTTGGAGTTTCATCATTAATTTTTTTTAAACATTTTTTAAGATGTCCAATACGTTCACAATACGTGCAAATTGGGGTGGGGGGGGGGTCGATTATTACTGTAATTATTGTTGTGATTGAATCGCGGGGTAAAAGATTTATTTCCATAATTTAAGCTAGTGTTAAAATTTAGTGCCATTTGTTTTGAAACATGAACCAGCTTTATGTCCTCGTCGAGAACATAATTGGCCAATCATTTTATTCTTAGTTTCAATGAATGATATATATTTTTCACAATCGGAAGCAGAATGTCAGAAATTTTTCCGAAGTTGAAATGGTGTAGAACGAAAGTCAGTCAAGAACAGAAGTTCTTGTAATACTGCTCAGGGCTCGCGGAACAAGAGGATTCACGAAAATCTTGCATGAATCTTACACTTTCCCTACGATGTCGTGGGTGATATTTCCACGACTTTCTAGTTCCGTTACTCTATGTAACATGTGGTAAGGATCAAGCTTCTCATAAAGCAAATGGCGAATAGGATATCTTAACCCTTTCACAAATGCTTCGGCATTATCTTGATTTATGTATAGCCCCGATTTCTTCACGCTAACACTCACGTCTATACTGCACTCGTAAAGCTTATAGTATATTAGAACATAAAGTGTAAACTCGAGTATAATAATCAATAGTGAGTTCATAGGGACCTTGCACGATTTGTTGTTATTTAAAGAGTTGCAGATATGATCCTGATTGGGGCACTTAAAAGTGTTTTTAAGAAATTTCATGGATTCATCAATTGTTTCAATTATTCTATTGCGCATCGATAGACGAGTACGGTTGTCAAGTTTTTGTTTTCATGACTGAACAAGGTATACTCCTTATGACCGAGAAATCATTGATTTTGCGAGTTCTATGCTGTTTAAAAATTCAGGAAGGAAAGAATGGGTTCCATTAAAAGGTCGAATATTTCAGGTAATGCCCTTGATACTTCTATGAGTGTCATACGGACGGATACCTGGTAAAATTCTATTATAACGAACTTCCCTCTCATCATAAGGTTTGTTCGATGAAGGATGAGTTTTTGCATATTCATTTTTTTGATCGTGAAAGTGTGAGTTGGATTTTTCCTTTGAGAAAGGAAGGAGTGAAGGATCGCGTCGATAAATTTTCGCATATCCATTTTTTGGATCATTCAAGTAAGAATTGGATTTTTCATTCGGAAAGGAAAGGGGCAGAGGATCGCGTTAATGGGTATTTTTGAGTTGCTTATTTGGAGGGGGAAGTCCTTGTTCAGGTGGGGAATAGGTATTTTGGGTATCTGGTTATGATTGTCTAAATAGGGTGTACCATTTACATATAATTTTTCTTTTACAGATTCGCAAAAATAACTCGATTCGGGACGATTATTTGACGGAAGACGATGAAGACTATAGGAATCGCGAAGAGGTTTCTTAATTTTTAGGATGGTCCCTATGTAACGCAAAGTAGTGGGCGTTTCACTAGGCCTTTTAAATTCCTGATTAGTATCCCTGACGCTTGTGTCTCTACTTTCAACAACGTAGGCGCGTTCTTCCAGAACAAGGTTTTTTCCTTGTTCTATGAGGAAACGGATATCAGCGATTCCCGCAGAACTTAAGACCGGTCGCTCGCTGTGTTCTCCTACTATTATCGAATTTTTACGCACCTCAATTACTTCGTTAATAAAATCGTCAGGAAAGTTGGTTGGACACAAAAGTTCGGCCGATTTAATATCCGCGTTAGAAGAGCGTCCGAAAATTGTTTAATTGGGCAACGTTCTATCAATTAGATCGCTTTTTGTTTTATTTTATTACGCTTAGTATCTAAAATTAACGTTTCACTACCCCGACGGTAGGTGTTTTGTGAGTTTTCACTTTCGTCAGTGGAACTTTCAGAAGCACTCGTTTTGGCCCCCAAGGATTAATGAGAATTTTTAATGTTTTTCAATAATGCAGTCATTCCAGGTGTATTCACGCGACCCTAATTTTGCGCAGTGTCTGCATTTTCATTAGATGTAAGATTTTGTATCGATTTCTCAAGGGTAGGAATTTGAGCTTTTGATTCTTCTGAATCACGAGGTGGTTTAGTATCATTCTTGAGAATTCGTGGTTTACATGTCACAGTAGGTAACTCTCGGAATTCCAACTGTTTTGTCGTTTCTGAATTTTGTTGTTTACGAAAATTTCTTGTCAAAATTGTACGTGGAGCATGACTCACAGTTTTTTCCGATTTTGGCATGTTTGAAATGATATTACAGTATAGGAAACTGAACATGAGTGTAAATTTCGCACCCAAACATGACCGAATTCAGTAAAGACTTAAATATAAGCATGCATAAATTCAACACTTATTTCTTTACTTCTTCTGTTTGCGTGAGTGGAATGATTTTTGTTGTTGTTGTAGCGATTAATGAATTAGCTCTAAATTTGATAAGAATCAGAAAAATTATCGAGTAACCCAAAAAAAAATTAATAAAATCGAAAAATAATGATAAGTTCATAAAAAGTTGAACGTTGGTTCACGAAAGCACAAAAGAAACTACCCTGAAATATAGTGATTCCGCGGAAGTCGGTAAAGTGTCGTAAAAATATGACGAAATTCGTGTCATCAGAAAATTTGTCTCATGAATCAGAGAAGAAAAAAAAATTATCAAACACCAGTAACTTCAGCGTATTCCACCGCTGCCACCAGTTTTTGTCACGTTCTGACGAGATTGAAACTTCGTCAGAAGTGTCAGGGAAAATGTCTTACCCCAATAGAAAAATAATCTTATGTGTATGAAAAGCATCCAGGGAATAATTGAAAATTTAGTTACGAAATGTATGATTTTTTGGTCAACACTAAGTGTTCTCCCAGGGACTCATAATGAAGTTGGGTGTTTGATTTAAATAAAAAATTCCAGAGGTGATTGGCAACGCGGAATCCGATAAGGATCAATTTACGGGTCTCTCAAGTAAATTTAACCAAATTAGGCATAAGAGTACAAAAATGAGACGAAAAAATTAGTTAGATGATATAACAGGGGAAAACGATTTTTTGTCAATTGACAATAAAAGATGCAAGAGGATAATGTGAGTTCTGTTTTACATGTTGAGAATAAATTAGTTTCACAATTAAAGAACTAAAATAGAGGTTCATTAGTAAATGAAAGAATTGTCGAGGGAAACACGAATTTCGTCCAGGATAGATTAAATTTGAATTCCACAACCTTTGACTTACCTTGGTACGACAATTTAGAAAAAGGGAAATGGATGCCAGAATTTGAACGAAGTCTTTTGACTTCCTTCCTTCCGTCGGGATCGATTCAGCAGGAGTGGGCTTGAGCGAGTTCCGCTCGATCGCTCAAGTGTGGATGTTGGGATAAATTATCACTAACGAGATTTCGGAAACTTAGATTTAATTTATTCAAATCGTTCGGCCCTTGTCAAGAAAAAGAAAATTTACAGACAACGACAAAATATAAGTTCCCAAAAGCGAGAAGTTCGGAAAATTTTTTTCTAAAAACACGCACGAGATATTTTGAAAACGCGGAAAGTTTCGAAACGCGACAAAAAATTTAAAACTCTGTAAAAAATTTAAAATTGAGACTATCTCAATTGCAACGAAAATTATAACTGAGCTCCTGCACCGAAGTCAAGAGTTTTATATTATCTCTCAATCTTGGGTCACGAAAAGCGAAGTGGAGATCTTAACTTGGTGGTGGGAAAGTAGTCAACTCCCAAATTTTCCACCAAATTTGAGTGCTTGAAAAAGAGACGTTAAGTGTTCGTTGAAAATCCGGCAAGAAAAGTGGGTTTCTCAAAACAAGGTTTCTCGAAATTTTCCGTAGTGGCGAAAGTTTCTTAGGTGGCAACAAATTCAAGTTTCATTTATTCTTATCTTTTTTAGAGCCATAATAACGGCACGGAAATAAACATTCAAAATTTGGAAGATACTGAGGTTTCTATGTTCATCTTGAAAGTTTCTTTTAATTACGATCTCGCGGTCCCAAAAAAAAAAAGTCACTAGACCGCGAATGGTCGGTAGGTGAAAAATGACTGGGTCTCCTAAAAGCGAATAGAGGTGATCGCCACTCGGCTGAGCGTCACAAGAAGCGATAAATATGACAGACCCTTGGAAAGTCTGGAAATTCGTCATTTGTTATTAGTTTGGAATTTGGGTAAGAAATCGCCTAAAATTCCAATTAAGTAGAAAACATGGAAATTGCGTTCAGAAATAAAAATGAAAAGGTAACTGACGTCCAGAAATCAGTCCAGCACTAACACAGGATATTGCCCAGATCCTCACACAGCCCGAAAATGACATTGGATTGAACAGCCGGGAGTTGAGTGCGATAACACGTAGGCTCCTGGAAGGTGAAGATGTGTCGAACGGGCTTGTAGACTGGTATTAGCGGATGTTCCTGGAAGCAGACCGGGAACAAAATAAATGCTTCCGACGGAGGAGAAAGCGTTTTACCAGGAACGATGAACCAAGTTGGTGGAAAAGGAGACAGAAATATGCAGCTATGCAAAAGCTCTCCACTGAAAACCAGAGTCGAGCTGCCAGAAAGAAGATCGATGGGAAAAATTTATCGAGACCGCCAGGCTTGCCAGAGATGGCTGAGCACTGGCGGCCGATTTTGTCTGCGATGTTACCCCCATTCACTCTCGAGGAATATCTTCCCTCGCCGGAAGATATTACCAAACTCGAAGACCTCTGGAACCCTGTCTCGGGCAAAGAAATACGTAACATCGAAGTTACGCTCAACACGGATGTCGGACCTGATGGTGTCACAGCACGGCAACGGAGAGCAGTGCCGATCATAAGAAGAGCTCCATTTCATGACATAGTCATGGCTCGTGGCTTTTTCCCGAAAGAACTACTCAAGAGTAGAACAATTTTTCTTTCCAAGAAAGACGAAAGCATTGCGGCAATAGATTTTAGACCGATAAGTATAGCTTTAGTCGCGGTCCGTTAGCTGCATAAGATCTTAGCGACGAGGATCCGCAAGGCTGACGTCATTGATGGGCGCCAGCGTTGCTTGGATGACGGCTGTGCTGGAAATGTCGCAGTGCTCGCAGCACTGATGAAAGATGCTCGGCACAGACTGAAGGAACTACATGTAGTTTCCTTGGACTGTGCCAAGGCGTTTGACTCTGCAAGCCATGAGGCGATCAGTGCTGTCCTAAGGGAGAGAGGACTGCCAACATATTTGGTTAATTACATGGGTTGTACATATAAAAACAGTACAACAGTCCTGGAAATCGGGAAAGAGCGATCCGAAGAGATCGCCGTCTCCAGGGGTGTAAGACAGGGAGACCCCCTGTCCACCCTGATATTTTGTCTTGTGCTGGACAAAGTCATCAAACCACTTCCTAACAAGGTTGGTTATGAGCTTGGCGATGCCCGATTCAATGTCTTACTCCACGCCGATGATGCGTTCTTGGTTTCCTCGACACGTTCAGGAATGAGAAAATATTTGCTACAATTGAACATCAAACTTATGGTGTGGGACTGCATTTTAATGCAGCGAAATGTACGGCCTTGTCATGCGTTCCCTCAGGAAAATACAAGAAAATGAAGATAGAAACTGAGCCGAATTTCTCACTGGAGAATGAAGTAATAATACCGCAGGTGACGCCCTCCCAAGAGTGGCGTTATTTGGGTGTTGATTTCAGGCCCGTTGGTCAAAATGTCATACAAAATCATACAAAATCAAGTCTAAGTATTAGAATAAATTAATCGAATTGAACATTTTCGAAATAGAGACGAAAAATGAAAATATTTGAAAAAATTGAAAATCATCAAAAGTATGGAAAAAAAAGTGGAAGATATGAGAGTTTCGGATCGTTGAAAATATTCTAGAAATTTGAGTTGTTTTTCAAAATTTGTAATATTAGAAACATTTCAGAAATCATATTAATTAATTCATATCCGCCAGGAAAATCTTACAAATAGCTATTGTTGCATAACATTCCCAAATCTAGTCAAATGATGGAAATCTTGAGAATTTCGAAATCAATGATTTTGTATTGAAAAAGTTTTCTATTGAAAAATTCGGAAAACTGTGAAATCGCTTAGAATTTGAATTACAGTACAGTAATAATAAAATTATCGAATTGACCTACCCACTTACCTTATCTTAATATATACTCTGACGTCCCGAATATTTATAGAACAAATATTCGAGCCGCACATTTTATTCTCACGTTTCAACGAATAATTTCGATTGTCAATGCAAGTTTGAGCTCGAACGGATGTAATAAGAATCCGC
>JAPYZK010004054.1:0-18378 GCA_030522785.1 Platygaster equestris
TTCTTTTTGGACCCAAAGTTCTTTTTCTCGGAAGAATATTATAAAAACATAAAATAACGAACATTTTTCTCCAGTCATTCCAACAACGCGGTTTCATTCAACAGCCGACAAAAGATTTTTCTCTCGCAATCAGTGAAAATTTTCCTATTCGAATGCGGGGATAAAAAAAGGGGAAAAACGAGAGAATTCGCACGAAGCCTCGGGTCTAAAATTATCTGTCTGCGACTGTCGCGGCGGCAAAAATTGTCTATTCTCAGTAAACATGGTCGTAATGTTGTAAAATTTCGAAATTGTTGTTTACTGATTTTTTTCGATGTTATTATTTTTTTCACTCGCTTGTTTTCTTATACATACACAATATTGTATTGCTTTTACATTTTTTGTCATATATTCTTCAATTTTTGTCAGGTTTGATTTTATCCAGTTTCGTAAAATATATTTGATGGTTTTATTGCATTTAATTCTGATATATTTACTGGATTTTGTTCCATTAAATATCATTTTATTCTAGATTTTATTCAATTTTATTCCATCTAGTATTTTTTATTCATTTTACGTAATATTAGACTTGATTGAATCTTTCTCGATTTTTTTTTTTTAATGACCGCGTATTAATTATCGAAACAATCTTCGTAATGATATCGCGAATAATTTAAATTGGGCGGGTTTATCATTTTTTGTAAGCGCTTTCGTGGAATGTCTCGACTCGCTTTGTCCTCATATTTTATTGTTTGTCCTCATTTGTTTGTTAATGCGCGGGGCTCGTTTATTATTATTATTTTTTTTCGTTATCATTTTCAAGCATCGAAGAGGAAGAATCGAAAAATTAAAAAAAAAACATTTATTCGATATGAATTATCATCGCATTATCGTAATTAAATCTCTGCATGGGAATCGTTGATTCCAAATGACTGAAAAAGAGCATCAAACTCAGTTCATGCCTCTTAAAATCTGTTCGGAGGGTTAGAGAATCCGCGAAATTAATGGGGGCTGAACGAGGCTCAATAATGACGGACGGATGTTATTTCGCGTTTTGCCGCTTCTTCCTCTTCCGAAGCCAACGCGGAGGGACTAGGTAATTCGCGAACCCCGTGCTCGGGGCTGTTTATCGACCGTATCACACACTCGTATGTACTCCCGCATCACTGAGGAAGCATCGTCCAAACAGCCAATTCTATCAACTTCAGCATGAATTTTCAGGGGATTCCTGGTTGATTTTGCAAGGAATTAGACGTTTTTGTACTGCGAAATTGTGAAAAATGGAGAAAAAGACGGAGGGTGTAAAAAATGGCTGCCAAAATGTAGAAGAAACATATTTTTTGCCAATTAATCGATTTGTTAGGATACGATTCTTTCAAAAAATGGGTTTTATATCTACTTTTTTCGGAAATATCGCGAAGAATGGCACATTTTTTATCATTTGTTATCATCATTTTATTGTAATTACGTAATTACGTAAAAATGAACCAACGTGAAAATAATGCATACATTCTATGGAATCTCCTGAAGAAAGGAAATTTGGGATCGCACCGTGAAAAAATGGTTCGGATTGCATGAAAATCACCTCGGAGGGAGCCGTTTTGGTTCTTTTTTAGTAATCGAGAATTTCATTCTCGAATTTGGATGAATTCCTTGAATACTTGCAATTTGAAGAAGATTATGAACATTTTTAAATTTTTTACTATCGGGAATTTTAATCAATTTCTTATCATTTTTTAGATTTTCAGACTTTTGAAGTTTAAAAAATTGTACGAGTTGTACGAGTTAAAATGTACGAAATTTCGATAATTTTCGAAATCTTTGCCAAAATTGCCGAAATTTTGAAATCATTCAAATTTTTATGAATTTTAAAAAATTTTCCTGATTTTCAGATTATTGAAGTCTACAGATTTGACGAATTTTTGGAATATACGAAATTTTGTAAATTTCGGAAATGTTTCAGTAAATTGTCATGAATTTCTCAAAGTTTCTAGATTTCCGAAATTCGAAAATTTTACGAATTTATGAATGGAATAGTATATGAAATTTTTACTTCTTCCGAAATTGTCAAAACTTTCGTAATTGTTGAATTTCCGTGAATTTTCTAAATTTTTCGGAATTTACAGACTTTCGAAATTCAAAAATTTTACAAATTTATGAATTACACGACATTTACACAATTTTCGAATTTGTATTAACTTTTCACTTTTCGTAAATTTTCAAATGTTCAAATTTTTCAGAGTTTTAATGTCTTAAATTCAGTTTCAATCTTTTATTTCGAGCCAGGTTTATAATTTCAATAATATTCAGTCTGACATTGAATTAATTCTCTACTTGAACGAGTTTATACTCTATAGGAATCATACTTCCACAAACAAGTAAAAAATTTGTATGAAACTCGATTGACTAAAAAGGGCCAAAATCGGTCTGAAATGTGGTTTCATCGGCGAATGCGTTCGAATGTTGGTTTTGTCTCTTGGGAATGCGATTGATTTGCAAAATCATTGGCGAAGGACACAGGAAACAATGATCGAAATATCGCGGTTATGCAAACCGCGGCGGGGACGAAAATACACGACGCGAATGGGGAATGCAATTTTTTTTCTTCTCTCACTCATCTATATTCATCGCGTACATGACTAATGACAGGAAAAAACTGTTTGACAGGCAGTAAAAATCGTCTTGCGATACAATAGTGGAATCGATTGTCGACGCGTACGAAATTTCCTGCACTTTTTACAAATTTTTTATATAATCATTTTTTATTTCTAAAAAAGCTCCCAAAATCGATTTTAAATTCTCAAAAATTCTATTCCCATTACGATAAACTTGAAATTTTCGTTCCTCAAAAACATAAAAAAATTACGATTCATATCGTCATTTATTTCCTATTTTTCATCATTTCAGAATCATTGATTTTCTTGATTTTCTTCTGCATCCAACCTCATCCCTGAATCCCCCAAAATGCAATACAATTTTTTGTTCAAAAACATCCAAACAACCAAAGACCAAAAAAACCCAAGGTAAGAACCCGAAACCTCCCAAAAACACACATCGCATGTCAATCAAAAAAAAAAAAAAAATTACAAAATTCTCTCCATCCAGAAAATACAGGTTTTCACGCTTTTCTCAGCACGTCCCAAAAAAGCTTGCTTCCGGCTTAGCCTTGTCAAAACGCGCATGATTTGCAGGAGCTTGCGGAATATTTCAACCAAAAAAAATTTTCCCAGAAATTTTCCGGGGTGTCGAAAAAATAAAAGACAGCCATGATTTTCACAGGTTCGGGAATGGGTGGCGCGGGAAATTGGGACACGTGGAAAATGGCGTTGACAATCGCGCTGCCGATTTGCGCGATCTGCGTTGTCGTCATGATCGTGTACCACGTGCACATGGTCCGGAAAAGGCCGTCGCGCCATTTTCCGGACGATTCTCTGGAGGCCCCGGATCGGCCAATTCTGGGGGGCGTCACTATCCGGGACATGCTGGAAATGACGACGAGCGGAAGTGGTTCTGGTGAGTGGAAAACAATTTTTTATGGAACATAGGGCGGAAAAGAGCGCTTTCCCGCCCTGGGAAGGAGGATTGATGATGCTTTTTTTGTACCGGTTGGGCGGAAAGGCGATTTTTGAACTTTTGGGGGAATAAAGTGAGAGTTCTTTTGCAGTTGAGGGTGGAAAGGTGATGTTTTCCGCTTTAGGATGGAAAATGGTTTGATTTTTATATTGGGACTAGTGTAGTTATGATTTTTGCAAAAATCATTACTATACCAGAATCACTTGATTAAGACACGTATATATGTAACACAAGTGATTACATTTCCGAGTTGCTAAAGTACGTACCTAACCAACGACTGGTTTTCTTTCTGAATTTCTAAAGTGCGTAACCAACCAAAGATTGATTTTCTTTCTGGATTGCTGAAGTGCGTACCTAACCTACGATAAAAAATTTTTATACGTTACTAAAGGCGTTCTATAGGTTGCTAAAGTGCGTATCTAAGTAACTATTTGTTTACTTGTTTTCTTTCTGAGTTGCTGAAGTGCATACCTAACCCACAACTGTTTTATATGCGTTGCTAAAGTGCGTACTTAACCAAGGTCTGGTATTATTTCTGAATTGCTGAAGTGCGTACCTAACCTATGATTGAACTTTTTTATACGTTACTAAAGGGCACGTCGCTGTTTACTAACAATTACACGAGTCAAATAAATAAATAGAATAAACATTGTCATTAAATGAACAATGATTTATTCATACATTATTATTAAGATAATTCGCAGAAATTACGATGTTTGCAAAAATCATGATTCTTGCAAAAATCATCAAAAAACGCACTTTTTTAATGATTCGATGATATAAACAAAAAAACGCACTTTTTCTATTCAAAATAAGCAAGGTTTAATCAAATAAAAATTTTCCGACTGGAAATGACGATTTTTTGAAAATTGTTGTTTTTTTCTTTGTTTTTTCGCAAAAACCAGTGGGTTTGCCATTGCTCGTGCAACGAAGCATCGCCCGCCAAATTCAGCTCGTGGAAACGATCGGAAAAGGACGTTTCGGCGAGGTTTGGCGAGGACGTTGGCGCGGCGAAAACGTCGCCGTCAAGATTTTCAGCTCGCGCGAGGAGCGTTCTTGGTTCAGGGAGGCCGAGATTTATCAAACCGTCATGCTGCGACACGACAACATTCTCGGCTTTATCGCCGCTGATAACAAAGGTCGATCATCTTTAATCCCTTTTTTATCGGGGTTTTTTCTATTTCGAATTATATCGCTTATTGAGTAATTTGTTGGGACTTCATGAATGGACTGTCGATGATTGAGAAATTGGTCGCAATTTTTTCAGCTTTATGCGAGTTTTCAAATTATTTTTGTGTTTTCTATAAGTTTTTAACAATTTTTTAAATTATTCATCCGATATCGTAAAATCTTACAATCATTTACGTAAATTTGATTGACGAAAAATTGAGTCAGACGAATGTTACGTGGGGGAAAACTAGATATTTTCGATTTTTCAGATAATGGAACGTGGACGCAGTTGTGGCTGATAACGGATTACCACGAAAAGGGCTCGTTGTTCGATTACCTGAACAGATCGACGGTGGACACGAACGGGATGATAAAAATGGCACTTTCCATAGCTACGGGACTGGCCCATTTGCACATGGAGATCGTAGGCACCCAGGGAAAACCGGCGATCGCCCACCGGGACTTGAAATCCAAAAACATTCTCGTTAAGACAAACGGGACCTGCGCCATCGGCGATTTGGGCCTCGCCGTCAGACACGACGTCATCACCGACACCGTTGATATTCAACTCAACAACCGGGTCGGGACCAAGCGATACATGGCGCCTGAAGTAATTTTTTCGTACTTTTGTCAGATTTTTCGTGAAAGTAGAAATTTGAATGGATTTTGAATTTTTAGTTTCTTATGGCTGGAGATGCACATATTTTGTAATATTTTATAAATAACGTAAATTTGGTAATATCGGGCCGACTTGGAGAAATTTTCGAGTTAGTCAAGTCTTTTTGTCATCCAAGATGGCCGGCTTCCTAGGGAAATTTTCCAATTGGGTATGTTTTTATATCCAACATGCTCTATTGTTTGGGGCATTGTTAAATTTCTTGAATTGCAATTTTTTGATATTTTCGGTTTTCTGCCTTATTGTTAGATAGTTATGGTGGTTTGTAGTCAAATAAGTATCGTGGTAATGTAGTTCATTTACACTTATTTAATTACAATTATTATTGGAATTATCAACATTATGATTATAAGAATAGGTATTATATTTATTAGTATTATTATGATGATTGTAATCAATGGCGTAGGTCCTGGAAGAAATGATCAACATGAACCATTTCGACTCGTTCAAACGCGCCGACGTTTACGCCCTGGGCCTGATATTCTGGGAGATCGCGAGGCGATGCAACGTCGGCGGCATCCACGACGATTACCAGCTACCGTTCTACGACCTCGTGCCTTCCGATCCTACGATCGAGGAGATGCGGAAGGTCGTGTGCGCCGATCGTCAGAGGCCATCCATTCCGAATCGCTGGCAGTCCATTGAGGTACGAAAAGCCTTGAAGCGTGGGTTCCTAACCTCCAAATCCTAAATTCATCGATTTAGTTTTTTATCGATGAAATCAACCGTTGTTTTTATGTAAGATTTGAGACCGGACTTTTTTGGCATCAAAAATGGTTGACTTGCAGGAATGTTCGAGTTAATTAAGTCTCTTGTCATCAAAGATGGCCGACTCTGAGGGAATTGTCGGGTTGGATCTTTTTTATATCCAACATGCTCTAGTTTAGGGAAATTGTTCTTTTACGAAAAGCCTTTAAGAGTGGGTTTCTAACCTCCAAATTCTAAATTCATCGATTTAGTTTTGTATCGATAAAATCAACGGTTGTTTTTCTGTAAGATTTGAGATCGGAATTTTTTGGCTTCCAAAATGGCCGACTTAGAGGAATGTTCGAGTTAATTAAGTCTCTTAGCATTCAAGATGGCCGACTCTCAGACAAATTTCGAGTTGGATCTTTTTTATATCCAACATGCTCTAATTTAAGGAAATTGTTTTTATACGAAAAGCCTTGAAGCGTGGGTTCCTAACCTCCAAATTCTAAATTCATCGATTTAGTTTTGTATCGATAAAATCAACGGTTGTTTTTATGTAAGATTTGAGGTCTGACTTTTTTGGCATCCAAAAGGCCGACTTGGAGGAATTTTCGAGTTAATTAAGTCTCTTGGCATCAAATATGGCCGACTCTAAGGGGATTTTCGAGTTGGATATTTTTTATATCCAACATGCTCTACTTTAGGGAAATTGTTCTTAAAAACCTAATCGTGAATAAGTTAATTTTTTACTTACAATTGACTGTTTTTACCATGTTATCAATTTCCTGCAGGCACTGCAGTTGATGTCAAAGGTCATGAAAGAATGTTGGTACCAGAATGCCGCCGCGAGATTGACCGCCCTGAGGATCAAAAAATCCCTGGCCAACTATGGCGAGGACCTGAAATAAGCGCCACATTCCTCCCCTATTTTTTACGATTTTTTCTATAAAAATTAAATTTCTGGAACGATCGCGAGAAAAAAAACACACACGTACACACCCGAATAATTTTGCTCAAAACGAACAAAAAATGCACGTTCTTTTCGGAGCGAATAACTTTTTTCCGGGGACCCAGCTGAGGAAAATTCTCGCGATTTTCACTCCAAGACTGATGTTTTCCATGTGGAAAATTTAAGATGTAGTTTTGTATAGGGAATAGGATAGAAAACATGTAGTTTTCAACTTTTTTAGACGCAGGTTGGATTTTTTGTTGTAGTTATGGAAAGATTAGCTTAATTTTTTTTTAATGTATCTTGGCGAAGATAGTTTTTTTTTTAATTATTATTTTCTTGTGTAGTGTATTTTGTATGCAAAATTTAATACTTTTCCTCTATTTTGGTATTTTTGGAATTTTCAGGAATGTTTGAACTGGAAAGATTTTGAAAGTCATTTATAAAAAATTTTTGCTGGGAAATTGTTGTTTTTTCTTTATTTGAAATAGATTTGTAAGTATATTTGTGATAACGCTCATTTTTCTTATCCTGAGCACGTGGTTTTTGTAAAGAAACACAAAATGTTGAAAAACTGCGAGTACAACGCTGTGCCAATAATTGCGAATTTTTGTATTTAATTTTTCGGAAAATTTTAGGGCGACGTACAAAAATTGACTGATTTGTGATTTTAGTTTTGGGAGTTTCATTCAAGAATGTTTTTTTTTTTTTTCACATTTTAGTGAAAAGTACTGTAACTAAGCAATTTTTGAAATTTGATATCATTTTGAATTATCGGAGTTACGGAGAAGAATTTTTAATTTATTTTGTAAGTTCGTGGTGTGATAATTAGAAAAATTACGTGATTTTTCGGTTGTGTCGTTTTTATATCGTGTTTAATTTTTTTTTATTTATTGCGGAAAATTTAGACATTTTTATATTTTAAGATTTGAGTCTTTTTGTGTGTTTTATCTCGATAGAGAATAATAATTCCACCGAACATTAAAAATGGTACGGAATTGTAAGCAGTTTTTTAATTTTCGTATTTTTTTGTGGTGGCGAAAATGTCTATTTTTTGTCTAATTCAATGATAATGTTAATTCAATTCGAAATTTATTTAAAAATTATAAATATTTTTTCTATTTTTGTTCGCGACTAATTTATTGGAATTTGAAATTTTCGACTTTCCTCGAAAAATGTTGAACTTTTTAGTTTTTGTTGTCAATTCTGGGAAAAAATGGAAAATTCCATCATTACTTCGTAAATTATAAAAATTAAATTCGTTCGAAATCTCGTCATTCATCATTTATATTGTTTATTCGTCATTATTATTATTTTAAATTAGGATAATTAATTTCAATAATTATAAGGATAAATACTTTTTCGAGATCACGTAAATCCAAAAAACAAACTCCTTTTGTGATATCTGATAGCTTTTTTCAACATATAAGGACAATGAAAATAAAAAATGTTTTCGTAACTCCAAACCAAATTACTTTCGCTTATTTACTCCTTTTCGTATTTTGTAGGTATCAAAAAAATTGTATTCCTTCCGTAAATTCATACCAAACTTTATTTTTGCGCAACTTTTGTGCACACTAATCGCAATAAACAATTTCAGTAAATAAAAAAAAAATCCAGCTGGGCCCTGCGCGAATTTACAGTCTGATTTCGTATCCACAAAAAAAACTGCCAATTGTGACGTTCGAAAGTGAAGTTTTTGATATTTCATTGATATTTTCCGAAAATGATGTATTTTTCAATATTTTCTATAATTTCTGTGGTTTACGTATATTTTTTTGGGCTCAAAGTATTTACACAATTCTTAGTGAAAATGTACAGAATTTTCAAATTCCGTATTTTTTAGCATTTGCGTAAAAATTCTAAAATCGATTCAATTAATTAATTTGAATGGAATGATTTTTGAATTGACTTATTAAATCGATTTTACAATATAAAAATTCTAATTCTACAAAAAGAAAAAAAAAACATACACAGAATATTATTTTCGGAAAAATATCAGGCCCAACGGTAGTTCGCTCAGTTGAGTGCAACTATCAAAAAGTGAAAAATACCAGTAACTTCAAACGAAATCGAGATTTTTACCAACATTTTGATACATCTGAGTTTACCAACTTTTCGATAGCTTTACACAAATAGCAGAACAAACAAATTTATACTTGTCATTTTACTTTTGTTCTAAAATTTTGCTTTATATCTCGAATCTCGTAAGAAATTATTTTATGCGAAAATGTTTCACGTTTTTGACGATGGCAAAAAAAGCTCGACATATCACGACTTCTATTCGTGAAACATTTTTCCGCGCGGTAGAATTTGTACTTGTTTGCCCGATCGTTGTACAAAGGCGTAATTGCGACATTTTGTTTATGTTCGGCTGCGAAATTATAGCGTAATCGTTATTTTTAAGCCTCTACTTCGATTTTGAATCTGCTTTTTTTCCAAGGCGAATTTATTTTTTATTCCCGTAAAATTACGATTTACGTAAGTTCGTTGTAAAAAGAATTCGTGCGAATTCTGTAATTCTAGAATTTCGGAATTCTGGAACAGCCTTGGAAAAATTCAAAGTTGCAGGGGTTAATTTTTAAATAATCTTGTAAATAACGATGTACATGTTCATTTTTTTCATCGCACTCATTTTGTAATTGCGCGACGAGCAATTTTCGCACTTTTGATTATCATTGTCATTTTTTAAAGTCATACTTGGGCTACAAAATTGTGTAAAATTGTGTTTTTTTGCTCGAGAAACATATCGAAATTTTTTCTTCTCAGAAAAGTCTACATCTCGAACAATTGCAATTTCGATGTTTTTAATAGTGCATTTTTTAATACCTCCGACGATTTTAATCAGAGTTATTGATCGGAACTGACTGATTTTTCGCTTTTCAGTTTCTTTCAGCTTGATTTTTCGAGATTGAGCCTTTCTGAGATCAGTTTTTTTACAGAAAACTGGAAAAATGACGTTTTTTCGATGCTGTCAGGGATTATTATAATTTACGTCGCAATATTATAACAATACAAATCTTCCCAAAATGAGAAAATTCATGGATTCCACAGATTTAATTGTATTATATTAAACGTAGTTGACCTAAGTAATGTTGAAATATTATGATTATTATTGTGTATCGCCTAATGTTATTTATGCATACTTATTACGATTATGATTTGTAAATTATTGGGCAAGCTTGGGATTCGGAGAATTTTCGCGATGTCTTCGATTATTTATAACGTACATTTTTATGGGATAAGAAATGTTTCTGGAGATTGTCGAAAATTCGATTGAGAATTTATTAATAAAAGCCATAACGGTGTCTAATAATTTAATTATTGTCATTTTTTGAATTCTTTTTAGAACTTTCGAAATTCCTTGAAAAAGTTTTTCAGATCTTCTCCGAAATAGCGAATTTTTCTACTGTTTTGCGTGTAAAAAGTGATCAATTTTTCACTTGAGGAATACAGTTGACATTGAAATAGAAAATCAATTTAAATCGAAAATTTCAACTCGAACGTAGTTATAAATTTGACAATTCAGGTACAGAAATAAATAAAAGTGGAATACAGTGAAAAATACTATTTTATTGTTCTAAGATCGATCACATTATGGATAAAATATATGTCTGAGATAATAAAAACAAAACTTACGACGTCTTATAGATATTTTTTTTTATTCGACGTCGTGGTGAAAGTGCTTACTTTTTCCACGTTGTAGGATAAAATATAAGTTCGCTACTAGTGGAATAAATGATCATTTTCCCACTAGAAGCGAAATCTAACAGTTCTACCACTTCGAGTTCCATGTTTTTTTTTACATTTTGGTTTTTTTTTCAACGCCCCCCCCCCCCCCCCCCCCCCCCCCCCCCCCCCCCCCCCCCCCCCCCCCCTCCCCCCTCTTTTTTTTTTTTTTTTTTTTTTTTTTTTCGTCTCTGCTTTTTTTTTTTGATATAATAATCAAGGTACTTAAACAAATATAAAAATAGTTGAATTTTCGTGAAAAATACATCAACTTGGATAAATAATATAAAGTACAAAAATTTTGAGAACTCTATAATTTGGATAAATGAAAAAGTTCGAGTATTCAAAAATACCAATTTCGCATTTTTAAAACTGTCAATATGAAATAGTAACATCAAAAACAAAATTTCCATAAAATTTATGTTTTAATTTCAAAGATAAAAGATTAAATTAATCGAAAAATTAATCAAGTAATCGAAAATAGAAAAAAGGGATAATTAAATACAAAAATTCTCATTCAAAACTTACAAATACAAATATCACTCACTAATTGAATCTCAAATTTTGAAAATCTCGGAATCTAATCAATTCCATGATTATAAAATCAAAAACTCAAAAAACGTCTCAAACTGACATTCAAAGAATTAAAACTTCTAAATCATTATTTTTCTGAAAAAAAAAAAAAAAAAAAAAAAAAAAAACACGGCGATAAAAAAAAACTCACTTATGTTCACAATAAAAATTCATAACAAAAATAAGATCATGGAATCGATGGATTTTTGCAGAGCATTGAATTTGGCCTCGACTTCAGTTTCGCCTAATCCAGCTTCGAGAATATCAGGCCCAGTTATAATTTGGACTATGTAGATAGATTTGGGTCCAGGTGTGTTGGGCTTGACAGCATAACCTGAAAATAATTAATATTGTTAATAATAATATTTAAAGACAATTTTTTATTGCAAAATGATCAATAATTATTTTTAAATTAATAGTCATCTAAAAATATATTCCAAAGATCAAAAAACATCAAACTTGGGAAAAAATCCCAGTGTCCCAAACATTAAAAAAACGATTACCAGTAATGCCAAAATCTTGCTCATCTAAATACTTCTCGAACTCCGCCATAATATCGTCAAAAATTTCCATGCTGACACCTTCCTTGTTTTTCGGGATTCTCTCCCTAAATTCCCTCAATTTTCCAATAACCTCTGTGACTTTTTCATCCGGAATGCTCTTTTTCAGCTTGATGTGGTAATCTGAAATTTTGGTCCCCAGGTTCACTTTCTTGGAGTAGCCTTTGCTGGTTTCGAGAAAACGTTTGAATATTTCGTCGTTGAGCGAATCGTTCGCGTCCGAGGCGACTTTTTGGAACGAAAAATCAGTCGTGTCGCAGTTGACGACGCTGCGCAAAGTGTCGAGCATTTTTTGAGCAGCTTCGTGTTTCGCTTGTTTTTTCGTCCTGGCTTTCCCTTCCTCCACGAAGGACGAAACCGCGCATTGGACTGTAAAAACTCGCGCGTGGGGGGGCCCCACGTCGCTGATTTGGGTGTAGACTGGATTTTCAAGGTCATTGGTTGAGCAGATTTCCTAAGAATAACATTTTCATTATTATGAATGATTGGTTACATTTGGAGTACATTAATAAATTGAATTGTGGATTGATAAACTATGAATACAATTAAAAAATATTTTTCATACAAATATGAAAAAAATGTTTTGTATATCTTATTTTCATAAAATCAGTACCAAAATCACACATTTTATAAAATGTTTCATAAAATTGACAATATAAAATGAAGATTACATCTTATGAACTTTTACAATGATTTTATACAAACTAAATTCCCTATGTAACCTGCAAAACCCCAATTGCGTTGATAAATGGTTTCTCAGACCCTGGCTCGGGCAATATTTTTTCTTTTTTCGCCGGTGGATCTTCTTCAGGTGACTCCACAGGTGAAGCCTCGATTTGTGGGAAATTATTTTTGGCAACAATTGCTTCTAGGATGTCTTTCGCCGCCAAATGTCTCGCATCTTTTTTGCTTCGGCCTGTCCCCGTTCCGCAACAGCCGTCGCAGGAGACTTTGTATGTGAAAACGTTCTGATGACTCCCTCCACCGTCGTGAATCAGTTCATAATTTGGGATCATTTTTTTCTTGACCATCATCTCATGGAGAATGGACACCGGAGTTTTCGGACCTGACATATTGTATTAAAGGAATGTTTTTCCTTTGGGTTTTTTGGAATCTGAAAATTTAATGAATTTTCAAGGGAAATTGCTGTGGGAAAACGAATTTTGTATATTGTAAAATACGTGGAGGGGAAGAATGAGAAATTTATATTCCTGTTGAATGAAAAATAGCATTCAATCAATCAATCAATATTTAAATAAAACGAGTAAGTTAAATAAATCGAAAATTTTCGGTCTCATGTACTTGCTAATTTCGAAAGTCCGGCGTTCTGAGACGGATGGACGCCGTAAGAGTCAGTTGGAGTTTTTTTCTTGACGAAATAACGCTGAAAACACTAAAAATGACAAAAAATGATAAAGAGAATGTCGAATCGACGATAATTGTATTCTTGGTTGTATTATGACCAATTACGACTAATTCTCAAATCGTTTTCTTCTCTTCTTTTTCTTCTTCAACTTATGGCTCTAGCTCACTTTGGAGCTTTATGCTAAGATCTTTGTCTTGTTTTGAAAGTTAAGATCGGGTGACCATTTTTGAGAATTTTATGTCGAGATTAGGGAGTGAGTTCTATTCGCGCATGAATTGTAAAACTCAATTGACTTTTGGAACACACCCACTCTGTGTCTCGAGGCAAGATGGCCGCCACCTCAGAGAGTGACGTTCACGGTTCAAGTTCGTTCAAGTCAGAGTGATGTTTTGTTGTCGCTCTGTCTCTCGTTTTATTTTTATCAATGTTTATCAAATCAAATCAGACATTGTAAATTGTTTGAAAAAAATAAATAAGGTTCTAGTAAATATAATTGAAAGCGCGAAATTGAATTTTGTGAGAACGACGATACTCATGGCAATAATGGGGTTCCGAATCGCAGGATGTTTCTTGGCAATTTTATCTCTTTCTTGATAAAAGGTATGATTAATTTTTTTTTACGGCCGTCCCAAAAAATATTGAAAAGTGGGTGCAAGTGTACAATTCGTACCTCCCTTATGAATTTGACTTCGAAACATGACCTCAAACTTTGGAAAAAACCAATGTTTATACTCTGCTTAGACTTCGATCACCTATTAGTGTTTTTGAGTGACCCGATCTAGATTGAATCCGGGGTAAATGTTTACTTTAGTTCCTCCTCACTAAATGACGTTACGAGCGACAGTTTTCGTGCCCATGAGAATGGTTTCAGCGACAGAACAATTGTCATTTATGAAACGATATTACAATGTAGCGATATAATACGAACAATTGACGTTGTCAATCACTTTAATTAATATACATTATCGAACTGATGTATTCAGTTAATGAATTCATCTTATTCGTCAATCTAGCGAATCCAGTTTTCACTTGAATTTCAAAACATTATTTTGAAATATTCCAAAAACCATTTCTGACGCTTAAGATAACATAAAATAGGGGAATAATATATTAAATTCTATAATAATCACGAAAATATGCCCATCTACGAAGCACTACAGTGACGTCACTAACATGTCGCTCAAAAGTTGGGAGAAACGGAGAAATCCAACTTTCGTTTTTCGTCGCTGAAACCGAATCATACGGGCAAAAACAGCCTAACTAGCACGTCGCTCGTTTTGCAGCGACCCATGAGTTTGTACCTTATATAGCCTCACTTCAGACACCACGCACCCGGGGAATTTTTCCCTTAAAAAACTCGCACCCGAAGCTTTATTCTACTTGATTTTCTAGGGAATACAAACTTTTTGAGATTGTTTGTTTAACCAACTTCATAAGGAAGGCACGCCTTGTAAACACTCTAACCAAAAAGTGAAACAAAGTGTTAATTTTCTGTAGATAATGTTGTTGATAAGTGGCGCGTGCCAGAATTAGCATGAATTTGGATTGTATGTAAATTTGCCATTTTCAGAATGTTGGGTTGGAATATAATTGAATAGAATTATATGTTATTTGATTTGAGTCAATTTTGAATTTCAGTTGTGTGGAGGAGTTGTCAGGAGATGAGTTCTTTTTGAACAAAATCAAAATGAACTTGATTAGCGTCGTCTATTCATCTAAGATGACGGAAAATGAAAATTCTTTTTGTTATTCAAAAACAAAAAAAGTAAAATTTAAATTAAGATAAAAATAATTAAATTCGAAGAATGGCGAAGATTTCGAAGGTCTTAAAAATTTTAAGAATTTTTAAATTTGGAACTACTTCGGAAAATTTCACTATTTCGAGAATTGTGGATATTTTGAACTTAATTCGTAATGTTGATTTGTATGAAAATCCTGTCATATTTTTGACGCAAACGTGTTTTTGTAGTACTTTTAAGTACATATTACAATGTGTGGTTTGTTCAACATACACCCACGACAACTGCGAAAAGAACACTAACATGTTTTACGCGCCTATAGAATGAGACAGTGAGCCCGATATTGGGACGATGTATAAACGATACAATTATTAAACCGCTTCTTTTTCTCGTCACGTGTACAATGGATACTTCCTTCCCAATCGAATTTTTCATGGACAAATGTATCGAAACTTGTGGAATATTGAACATCCAAAGAGTTAAATAGAGGGCTCACATTTTTTATGTTCAGCCATATATTATTATACAGTCGTTACTCCAGACCTGACACCCTTTCTATCTTTGTCAGCTTCTAAACCTGTCCGCATGTTGAACGTATAGGGTTAGATGGGACAGACCGCGTAATGACAAAGACGAAGATAAGTGACAGGTCTGGAGTAACGATTGTATTTTATCCCACTCTGTGGAAAAAGTGTTTTCACTGTTAACATATTTCAAACCCACTTATTTTCAAAAGTTTGACGAAAGTTTGAAAAATTTTCAAAAACAGGCTCTTGAAGGATAGAAACTTTTTCACTGAGGCAGATCGAAAAGAATCGATGTAATTTAATTTCACGTCCAGTATACATAAATAGTCCAAATGCATTTCAATATTCAGGAATCTTTTACGACAACTCAAAGTATTTCGTCACGATAAATAAATTCATTTAATATCACATAACAACGCCACACCTCTCAATGTCCAATGCCTCGGATTATAATTCGTCTCGAAATCTATGGACCCAACATACTTCTGATCCGTCCTACGAGGCTTCCTATAAATCGGACATTCGTACAATTTCGGGTCTTTCCCGGCTGTCGTGTTGATCGCGTAGATGTATATCACGGGCATTTGCTCGTAAAGAACTTTAGGTTTGCTCTCCACGAGTTTGCCACTCTTGCGGTCCAGGGAAGCTCCTTCTAAAAACAAACCATGAACGTAAACCCCTTCTTGAGGCTGCTCTTTCATTTCATCCTTGTTGTATTTCGTAATCAGGTTCTGGAGCACTACAGAGTCCAAAGCCCAGCCTTTGTGGGCACGAGTGACTTCCTGTGTGAAAAAAAATGTTAATAATCTAACCTGATGACTGTTTTTCGTAACAATTCCGTAATATGTAAACCAGTATTCTATTCACCTGACGCATAGCGGTCAAAAAGCCTTGAGGGTTGAAAAAACCCGTCATCCAGAAGGTAACAGGTCTGCCACTGTTACACCATCGTCTAAACTGGGAGTCTCTTTCCAACAACTCTGTGAACCAAAACCCTAGAGTCGCAGATTCCCAAGACACTTTAAGCCATTTTTCCGGTAAGCGCGCATCGTACATCGCATCAAGAGAAAGTCGCAAATCGTGACTCATCACTATAGTACCATCTATTGCTAATTTCAAATTGGTCAGAGTGTTGCGGACTTCTTTAATAACTTTGGTTATTCTGGAAACAACGATGAACTTAGAAAATCTCTCGTGATTCCGATTCTTCATTGAACAATACCTATCAATTTCTTGCCGCAGGAAAATGTTCATAGGCAGCAAGGCCCCCATTCTTTGCATAGCCTCTTTGACCTCGAAGGAATTGTATTCCGGAGGTAATTTTGCCAGCATATCTTCCGCTAATTTGTAAACAACGCTTTCTCTAGATTCTCCCCCTTGGACTCCACCCTCTTTCGGCTGCACGTTGAGAATTGTGTCGAGGATACCTTTCGCTGAGTTTATTTGATATGTTATGTCCGCGTTTGGGTGCAGACCGAAAACTTCAGGAGTGTCATTTATAGGAAGATTGTTGATATAGTCGATGTAACCTTGGAGATTTCGGGTTTGGGGTACTTTGTAACCGCGGTAAAATTCGAAACCTGGTCTTAAGAGGACATCGCAAAACCAGACGTGCGTGAAAGTTGTGAGGAGACGCTTATCGAAATCGTCTGTTACTCTACCACCGTACTGAACCTGAAAATAAAGCCATGAAGTTCGACTATTTATGGTACTTCAGCAGTGCACGAGGGAATGAAAATCAGTGTGCGCCCGGCACTCACGTTTGATGTATAAACATCTTGTGCACACTATGTCTTAATCTTCTAGCATCTTCTAAAATTTTCTAGAACCTTCTGGAACCATTTATAATATTTTGAAAACATGCAGAACTTTTCACAGCCTTCTAAAACTTTCTAGAACTTTGTAGAACATTCCAGAACCTTTTACAACATTCTGGAACCTTACATAACCTTCTAAAACCTCTAAGGACTTTCTAGTATATTTTAGAATCTTCCAGAACCTTCTAGAACTATTGATAACCTTTTAAAACCATTGAGAAGCTTTGAGAACCTTCTACAACATTCCAGAACACTCTTGTAAAACATACCAAAACCTTCTACAACTTTTCAGAACCTTATAAAATATTCTAGAATCTCCAAATACCTTCGAGAACATTCCAATACCTTAAAAAACTTTCTGGAACCTTTTGAATGATTCCAAAACCTTCTACAACCTTCTGAAACCTTGGGAAACTTTCAAGAACTTTCTAGAATCTTTCATAACATTTATTTCTGATCCAGAACATTTCAGAACCTTCTATAACATTCACGAGCCTTATACTATATATTGAAACCTTGCAGAACCTTTCAGAACCTTCTAGAACTATTTATAACCCTTTAGAACAATTTATAACATTCTACAAAATTCCAAAAAAGGCTTATAAGACATTCCAAAATCTTCCACAACTTTTCAGAACCTTCTATAATATTCTAGCATCTTCAACTACCTTCTAGAACATTCCAATAACTTAAAAAACTTTCTAGAAAATTTATAACATTTAAAACCATCTATAGCCTTCTGGAACCTTCTAAAACCTACAAGAACCGTCTAGAATTTCTTTGAACCTACCTTCTGTTATCTTTTGAAACCTCGCAGAACCTGTCAGAACCTTAAAGAACTATTTATAACTCTCTAGAACCATTCAGGTCACACATTCCAAAACCTTCCACAACTTTTCAGAACCTTCTAGAATATTCTAGGCTCTTCATCTACCTTCTAGAGCATTATAATACCTTCAAAAACTTTCTAGAACCTTTTAGAACGCTTCAAAACCTTCTACAACCTTTTGGAACCTTACAGAACCTTCTA
>JAPYZK010004055.1:0-15888 GCA_030522785.1 Platygaster equestris
CTAATTTAGGGGGCGGCAAGGTCAAAATTAATTTTGAGTTAAAATTTGACCCCTATTAAGTTTCCCCCTAATATATATATATATATATATATATATATATATATATATTTCAGAAATAAGAAGTAAAAAAATACATCTTGAAAACTGAAATAGCAAACCGAAAATTGATGAATTAAAATGAAATATTTAGAATGGGAAATTATTGAAAAAAAAATCGTCCGCTTGAATAAAATTAGACAGACTATGAAAAGAAAATTTAATCGAAGAAAATTGAAATTCAAAAATGATTCAGTCGTTTACGAAATATATTCGGTTTTGTCTCGTAAGAATACAAATTCCGATGTCATCATATTCATCAGATTCGTGATCCTGGGACTCTTCAGCCCTTTTTCCGGAACATATGGTACGTGTAAACGCTTCACTCACTTTCGCGATTTCTATCGCTTTGATATTAACACGCACATTTTGCTATTTTGGTTTCTTAATTTTTTTCCCGCTAAAATGAACGATTTCTAAGAAACTTTTTGGGAAAGAATTTTATAAGGATTGTTTTTGACAATGGGTTGAAATTGCAAAATTGTGACCGTTTTGCAGTAGCTAGAACGCTAAAAAATATTACGAAATCCGGCAGGATTTCGTCCTTCGCGAAAAAAATTGAGAAGTCATTAAAAAATAAGAGCGCGTTTCGCTGTACTCTAAAAATTTCCATTTATGATTTTCGGCGTTCGACAAAATTTTGAAAGTTGCAAATTCATCAGTACATTAAAAAATAGTATTTTTTCACAATCTCACTTTTGTATCACCTGCGAAAAAGACGCTATTTCAATTAAAAGGTTGAACTGATACACTTGACTACTAATAATAAATTATTACGATTTCCTTATATTCTTCTTGTTTCGAACAAAAGTGCACGAGCCTTGGAATCATTGTTGATCATATTTGCAATGTCGAGTCAGCTTTAATACAATGATGTAATTTCATGTTAATGTTAATGTTATTTCAATAGTAACAGCTAATTAACAGTATAATAATTAACGATTACTTAATTCGGTATCATGCTGGAAAAGTACATGTATACATTATAGTATAATAACAGATAGATCATAGTACGAAATTTTAATTTTTTTCATAGGACAATATAATGTCACCTGGAACACTCACAATACTCGTCAATACTCATATTTTACAGTCACTGTTTTATTCCACTATGTCGGACTCCCAAGTAATAGTTCTGACTCATAATACTTGCAATACTGTATGTGATGTGCGACGAGAAAAGGGCTATAGAGTTTTTCTGAATTGTTTCATTACAAAGTTTATCATTTTTTTGCAGTGAATAGTACAAATTGCATCCGTGAATTTGTTATTCTTTCCTTAACAACCATCTCTCTCAATGGTAACTTTTCTTCCGAACAGAACAGTACATCGATGAATTCAAGACTTGTCTCTTTTTTGATAAAAAATGCCTTTAAGTGACGCAAAATCGTTAGTTTCAACAAAAATGTACCATGGTTAATCAACAGGCTTCATCACCAATGACGACTGGTAAAAATATCATGAAAAAACGTTCCGCAATAATAAAAGTGATGTACCGCACACCTCTATCGACCGAAACATTCGCAGCTTGCACTTGGGGCACACTCAGTTTCACGCGCTTCTCTCGCGCTGCCGATCGATTTTCATATCCAATATTCAACAGCAATTTAAGTTTCAAAATGGGTAAAACTACTTTGTAAATCGAGCGCTCATTTTACAATTATTATAAAAGCTCGCAATTTTGCAAATTACTTTTAACTGGTGTAATTACCTTATATATTAATGCGGTTTGAAAGTGTAGCACTCGCGAGTTTTTCATCTCTGCAGTATGATGTAGAGACTCAAAGAGACATCGACATTTGAATTTTATTACACTGTTACAAAATGGATATTTTTAAGAGTCCCTACTTCGAATCCACTGTCTTCTTATTTCGCATTATCGGATTTTGGCCCTATCAACCATTGAGACAAAGAATTCCAATTTATGCAATCAATATTACGATGTTTACAATGGGCGTGACATCTGTGGTAATATCACTGCTCGTCATCAAAATTGTTATTCCCCATGGGTAAGGATTTGTTGATTTTTAGTGTCGGAGAATTTCCAGTAACATACACGATCTGACGATGGTTTTGTCATTATTTCCGTTATTACTCGCCTCGGGCTACGCTTACATCCTACACGCTAATTTGTTCATTCGTTCTAAGAATGTAGGTCTTTATTTTTGTTAGGATTGAAAAATTATTCGATTGTCGAAATCGATGTGTCTTACTGTGCGGTCTCCGGTAGTTTCGGTGCCAAAATTCGAGCGGACACTATAATCGGAGGCCGTACTGTATACTGCCATAAACATCGCATGAAAAGTTGAGAATAATATTTGATCAAATTGGATACGGTTGGAGCAATTTCGAGCATGATTACGAACGTGACATTGCATACAAATACATTCGCATATGCGAAACCACTAATTTTTGGATGAAAGGTGAGTACACTCACCTATTCCTTAACGTACGTATTGTTATAACCAATGTTAGTGATGAAAAATAGCATACATTTTCAGTCGTGTTTCATATAACCGCGGTTTTCTTCTTGGTGGATGGTGCAGTACCTACTTTTTTAGACACTGTCCGACCATTGAAAGGGCCTCGACAGAAACATTTTATGGTCATGTGGATGTTTGATATCAACTCGATATATGCTTCGATTTTCGACGTTATACTTACTCAACTTGGTGGAATATGTTTCGCGAGTATCACATTAACAGCCTCTCTTGCCGTTTTTTACGGTTTAACGTATCGTCAATTAATTACGTGAGTCGGGGCAGCAGATGCCCGATACGATCTCATTTTTGTTTTATTTTTATTTTCATGGTGTGGGAAGAGGAAAAAGGAAGTGAAATAGATTAGTTTCACCCTCCAGTCATCAAATTGCAATAATACTCATGGAAAAGTGATGTGTAAGACAGGCTTCGTAGTTCGGTGATTGAACTACCAGATTCCAAGCCCGAGGTTGTAGATTTGAATCTTGATGGATGGTCAGGATTTTTTTCTAGGGACAAGTCCAGAAATGCATGTAAACTTTTTATAGGGCCTGTAGACCACCAAAAAAAGTATTCTAGCACACATCCGACTATAATACAGTCACTTGATTTTCTATGGTTTTTCAAGCGAGTCGATAAAGATAATTCAAGATGATATCAATACTAGTGTGTATATAGGGGGAATTTCATGGCGATGGATAGAAGCTGGGAAAAAGTGAAGAAGAAATGGAAGACAGGTGCCAAAGACATACAAGTTGACCTTGAAATAGGTGGAAGGTGCCCATCATCTCGGAAAGATAAAAATGTATACGTACATTGATACGTGACATATTTGCAATCTTATAGGTACAGTATCAAAGAAGCGACAACCAGCGTTAGAAAAGTGAAAATCCTCTTTAGCCTTCGCCGATGCTTCAAGGTTCACCAAAAAGCCATGAGGTATGAAATTCGTCTCAAGATCATTCACTCTTATTATTTACGATGATTTATAATCATTATGAACCAAGGTTTGCCACTCATGCACACGGATACTTTCAATTTTTGATCTTGACTGTCATTTTTCTTGGAATCATGCTACTGAGCACATCTCTTTACGGGGTGAGGTACATTATGTATTCTAACGTTCTATAAATCTGACATATACTCCGTTTCTCGCAAACTTCATGTTTAAAATCTACCACTACATATTTAAAAATTATTTTCAGGTTCTTGCAAGTTATACAAATGACTCAGATAATTTACCACAGTTCGTAATTCTCATTCTTACATCACTTTACAGCTTGTTCGTATGCTGTCTGATGGGCGACGTAGTGTTCGATATAAACAAGGAGATTTTTGACGAGATGTACGAACTAGATTTCTTGTAGGTATGATACAGAGATGAAATATTTTTGCTTTTACAATTTTGTAGGCATGAGACACCTTGGTTCAAATGGCCTGTGAAGGTCAGAAAGCTTATGATAATTATGTGTACGAGACTTCTCGACCCTATCCGAATGACTACTATTGGTTCAAGTTTCCCGAATTGCGAACTTTTCATCAAGGTATAATACAGTCAAAACTGTAGTGTTATCTTCTCGTTTTATAATCTCGTTTTTTTTTAGATACTTAAGGCTTCATTCTCGTACTTTACCGTCTTATCTTCGTTTCGCTGAATGAAGCTAATGTAAAGATTTATAAGTGAACGATAGAATAGATTCGTTCCGCCTGACTCAAATTATTGCCCTACAATCTGACTCACGTTTGTCTTATGCTCTCGTTCATAACTTTGACATAACATTGAATTTGTTCGGTCTTTGCAACTATCTTTGACGATAATCGCACGTTATTCCAGCGTATATTTATTGCAACATTTTTAACATTATCGATGTGAATTAACTTCAGTTCGTACAATTTCTTTGAAAAAAGCACAAACATCATTATTAAGCAATTTTGTGAGATCTGTAGCAGTTGTATCTTCATTTTTCGTCAGTCTTCCTGCTATCAGTAATGAACTACTGTACGATGGTACAACGCAAGCATCTTGATTATTGATACCAGTTCTTATTTCATCGTTGTTATGACAAGTCTTTCGTTTGTTCATTATACTTTTTTCGTGACAAGTCAGTTACGTAGCGGAGATGAGAATGTTACACATATGGTTTACTCGTCAAACAGTGAAATTCGATAGATTTTTCATAATAACTCATTAATTTATTGATATTGCTTGTATGAAGCAACCACATTCATCATCCCTTTATATTTTCGAGTCTCTCATGAGTTACGTTTCTTCAAAATCGTATTACAATCTACGAATAAAATTAAAATACGCTAATGATGATTTCAGCACCTGAAAGAGATTCAGCCCTCAATGTCAATATGTAACTTGACTTCAGAAAGAATACTGAATCTTCGGAATTTACAAAAACACGAAAATCGATGAGGATAAAATACCGAATTTCTACAAGTGTACTTACAGAAGTGAAAATTCGTAATGAAAATTTACACATCTTTCCAGCTGTAATTGAAGGAGGTGATTGTGATATAGTGATAATCATCATGATATTACACAAAATATTCCTTTCTGAGTGACAGTACCATTCTGCAGAAGCAGAAACTAGTCCGATATCTATGAACTGTCAAGTAGCTCGATCATTTCGAGTCGAGTACAGTTTTATGACACTGGATGAAAATGATCTCATTATACCAGGGACAGAAATGAAAAAATCGCGAGGAATCTTAAATAGTAGTAAGAGAACAAAACTTTAACTTTTATTAACTGATGACCAAATTTCTAGAGGATTTTTCCGGTGGTAGACTCAATGAGAAATATACTACCCTCTAAATATCATACCTAATATATAATGATTTTTATTCACCTTTTGAGTCAATTTCTCTCCAACCATACAAAAAATATATATATTCCATGTTAAAGATATGAGTAAAATAAAACATCCTACAAATCTAATGATGTCCCCAAGAGCCCATTCCTGTAAAAAAGGTGAAGTGCCCCCTATGTAAATCGTATAAGCATCGTAAAGTTTTCATAAATCATACATATAATTTTTTAATTTAGCGTCTATGATCACCTGGGGAAAATAAATGCAATAAACAGTCATGTCTAATGTAATAAACCAAAATCTACCAACCGTTATGACAAAAAAACCTAAAAAACATATGTTGAGGGTGCACCCGATCAATTCTATGAAGCTTGGTACGTTTACGATCTTTTCCAGTTCAGTTGCAAATCTTGAAAAACGATGAGTGAAATGACAAAAATCACGCCACAACAAATACTCGCGAGTATTACTTTAAAAATAACCATCCAATATCGATAAATCAAAATTTTCAGTTCATTGATACGGAACAATATGGATTTTTCATCCGGGCGAAACATTTTTTTCAACCCTGACCTTAAGTTAGAAAAAGATAGTTTTTCTTCTGAAAATTTGATCTTCGTGGTGATACAATGGATGTTTCGATGTATGATTGAAAAACTTGGAACATACAGTCAGCGATATGAAGTTTGTCTATTGTACCTCATGGCTTGCACGTGACGGTTAACTACCATCGAAATTTGAGAAGCCAAACCACTCGTACACTGAAAAAAAATTTGCAATAGATAGAGTTCTGTCTGCACCAACCATTATATTTACTAAATTGATCTGGTTGGTACAACCAGATTGGTCTAGTCAGACTCAAGACAAATCTGGTTGATGTAGCTATATTGAGTTAGTGGCACAAAGTGGGCACGTGCTATTTTTAGAGGTTATGTTTGAATGATCGCAATATATATACCGCTTCATCTTCTAATATTTCTGTGAGACGCTGCTCTATTTCGTAAAGGTCTTTAAAAAATGACTCTGAACAAAGAAACCATTCACCAAAATGAACCACTCACTATGATACGTGAAAATTATTCGAATTTTAATATCATTATTCCTGCAATTGTGTCATTGATCCAAAAAAGTTTTCATGATCGTATACATGTCAAGAATTCATGACCAATTAGAAATCACCTCCTTTCAACTTTGCTCAAATTTATTTGCTGAAGTGAAATTCTAGTACTTATGGGGAACTGAACCTGGCACTCCTAAACCTAGCTACTATAATCGAATTCGCAACCTAACCTAGTCTGACGCTTGATTGGTGTTTGGTACGCGCGCTTACGATACAATCTAGCCGGTGTTTAATACACAAACTCAAATTTAAGCTATACCCTTTCTGATACTCGATTCACAGTAATTTTGCTTCACGACATAACTATACCCTATATAATATATAGTTGTATAATATTAATACAGTACTCCAAAATTAACGCACTATGCCGGAAGCACCGTTAGATTCAGTGACAGCCCGCTTTTGAAAACTATATAATGCACTATTTCAATGCTCCGTACTTCGAAAGTATCTTAAGTTGAGAAAATGTCTAATAGTAGACAACGTTACCTCCGTTCTCAGTCCAGTAAAGTTTCTTCCTGAAAAAGATTCACGGAGCTGCAAAATAGTGATGTCCAATTTCGAGCGGACGTACGCTACAAGACACACTGTCACGCTATAAACAGAAAGTGTGACATAAAGCTGCAAAAAACCCGCCATATTTTGTAGAACAAATAGTGTCTCATATGTGGGACTCGCTTGAGTGTCGATGAGAAACCTTCCGTACACCGGATAAGGGAGAAGTCTCGTTTTTCTGCCGAGACTCCGTATTTTCATGGTGGCGTAGACAGGCATGAAGGTATGATAAAACAATATTCCGATATTTAGAAATATTGCACATTTTATGATCAGATAACGTGTATCATTCAAATTCCCGAGCACTATCGACTTATGCCGAGTCACCTTCAAATCGCACCACTCTTTATTTGCTTCCTGCAAGCACCGATTAATTCTAGAATTTTGAAGAACAAAAGCATACAATTTAGATATAGCCATCACGCAAAAACTTGTGGGTCCTATAACTTGTAGCTTGTTTTTGATTCCCGGTATCGCCCAAATGAACAAACAATTGTTGATCAGTAGAGAAATCAGTAAAGCGTTGAGAAGGCAAAAATAAGTGCATTTCTGTAAATGTTCGAAAATAGTCGGTTTCGGAGATTTGGGCCAACAAGAAATCAGTCCGAGTAATCGACGGTTCCACAAAATTGTGCTATCGATAGTTGACTGAAATAATCCCTTAGACCCATGAGTCGTCATGGTGTTTTTCATGGTGAATCCTGAAAATTCGAATGTTCCAAACCACAGTGAGCGAAACGCTAGTATATGCAACTGAAATTCACCGAACGAAGTTCATTTTACAAACGCGTAACCCTTGAATAAAAATACCCGACTGCTATTATATTCGAAGAGAGAAAAAATATCGAGCGCGAAGTTTTTTTCAGCGCGTGTATTTTCATCAGAAAAAAACATGCGAACAAGTTCCATGCGTCTTGTTTCACAAATAAAGTTTAAATAAAAAAGTTGCTCGTGCAAAGTGGGCGCGCTATTATCGCATTAAAAATTGACGATAGCGTGACAAGCCACTCAGCGGCGAGGGTTGCGAACGACGAGAGACTCCATCGTCCCTTCAGTCTGTTTTCTTCTTGGCGACGACTGATGGTCATCGATCTTGAACTTGGTGTATATGTGGATCATGGGGATATTCGCGAACGAATGTGGTCGAAAGACGTACAGATAAGATTTCATCCATTTTATTCATGTAAAAAACATGAATAAGTGCATAGAATTTACATGTGTATTATTTCGGAAAGAATACGATTTGGGATGAAACAGTTTAGACAAACTCTAGCCCTTCGAACTTTTTGTCCATCACTTTAGAGTCGGGCATGAGAATAACGCCATCAATGGTGAACGCTGAAATGTACGTCGCGGTTTTTCCTTGGTGCTCTTCGGTTTTCAAAGCTATGATTATGGAATCCTTAGATCCTGGGAGGAATTTGAAACTGGAATATCCTCGGATTAGTGTAAGATTGCCGATATACGTCACCTGTAACATAGATTTGTATTATAAGTTAGTATAACTTTATATCAGATGTTTTTTTAGAAGAATAAGTTCTGAATGTACGAACTTTGATGTCTTTGAACGATTCGTTAGCACTGAGGAGCACATTACAGCTCAACATTTCTTCAGTTTTGTCATTGTACTGATATTTGGAGCATCGACGCGGTAAGAAGAACCACTGTTTGTGGATGTCGCTCCACGCTCCTGCTTCATGGATCATATAACCTAAAAATTGGTGGAATTATCATAACGACTCCTAATTTTTTTTCTGTGGTAACTTAAGGGAATAGGAGCTGTGATGAGTGTCACGATTTGCGTCCCTGGCCAGTTGAGGGCGACGTTTTCTCGTCGCCTTTTTTGAGCGATGAAAAATTTTTCGAACAAATCCAAATTTTTCAGTTTTTCCGAAAAGTTGAACTTTCCAACTCTTTTCAAAAACTTAAATTTCATAAATTTATAGAGGAACTGCAAATATTCAGAATTTTCGAACAATTTCGAACTCGATAAATTCAAAAGAAATTTAGAATTCTCGTAATTTTTTGATAAATCAAAATTTTCGACTATTTAAAAAAAAATTACAATTTTGAATTTTGAAATTAAAATAAAAACATACAATTCCAAAATTTTCAGAAAAACTTACAATTTTTATATTTTTAAAAAGACACGAAATTTTACGAATTTCCGAAAAATTTGAATATTGTCAAACTTTTGACAGAACTTGTATTTTTCAAGAAATTCGAATTCTCAAATTTTTTAAAAAAGTCAACATTTTTTGTTTTTTGTCGGAGATATCAAATTTTCACAATAAAAAGAAATCGAAGTCTTCGATTGTTTCCAAAAACTAACAATTTTTGGAATTCCCATAAAACTCTAAACGTCAAATTTTTCTAAAAACCGTAAACATACGAATTTAAAAAGAAACTCTAAATTCGCATATCTGTTGCAGAACTGCAAATTTTTGAATTTCGGAAAAACTTGATATTAGTGCATTAAAAAAACAATTAAAATTTACGAATATTTCTAAAATCCAACAATTTTCAAAATTACCGAAAAAAGTTCAACATTTTTAATTTCTCAGAAAACCCGATATTTTTAAATTCCGAAAAAACGTTATTGAATTTTCATAAATTTCTGAGAAACTCAGATTTTTCAAATTTTTAGAACTCAATTTTTGCAAATTTTGTAAAAAACGATTAAAAATACAATCATAAAAGATTGTTTATAAGCATATTTAGATTGTACTGAATGCAAATATAATTTATTTCGTTGTAAAAATGCTCAGCAATTAATTTTTTTTTTTAGTACATTACCGCCCAGTCGGAGTAATGCTGATTTTGCGAAACGAAGAGTTGCAGTCCAAGGCGAAGCCGAGGACTGTAATCGTTTCGGTAAAATCAAATTTTGCCCGAATGGGCGGTACTATATTTTACGCGACGAGGACCGTAAAAGACCTTTGAAGTACCAATTTTGAAGTTAGAGTCGCGTAAAATGATTTTACATAGTGACTACCCGTGGAAAAAAGAAATGCGTTTCGAACACATTCTAAACGCATTCCAAAACGCATTCCATTAAACGCGTTTAGAACGCGTTTAGAACACATTTCGGACGCATTTCATTGAACGCGTTCAAAAAGCGGTTTTAGAACGCGTTTGGATCGTATTCAAAATACGTTTTTTGAATGCGTTTCGAATGCGTTAGAAACGTATTATCTGAGAGATCAGTAGAATGCATTCAGAACGCATTCTTCCAAAAATCAGCAAAAACGCGTTTGGAACGCGTCCTCTACCCGCGAGTTCCAGCAAAATTTCTTTCCTCTTCTTTATACGTTCGCCGAATTATTTTTCCGTGTGCGCGAGAACGCATTCCGAACGCATTTCAGAAACGCGTTCTAAACGTGTTCAAAAACTCATTTTGAACGCGTTCTCAATACATTCCGGAACGCGTTCAAAACGTGTTACAAATCCATCCGAAACGCGTTCTAAACACGTTCTATGAGAACGCGTTTGGAAAGCGTTGCAAACGCGTTTCCTTTTTCCACGGGTAAAACGTCGCCTAAAAATCGCCTTGTGTAGACGTTTCGGCGTCGAAATCTCGTCGCTCCCAGCTGGCTATGAGGGTATATTTGTTCAGACAATTTCAACAAATAAATTTGACTAAACTAATAAGACAGGAAATTGTCTCTCATATAGCTCTGCCTGAATTCACTTAATGTTGATCAAAATTCAGTAGTTCTGAGGAGTAGTAGTGTATTTGAATAATTCTGAATTATTCCATGCATGTTTTCGCAATTTCGGTGTGTAGGTTGACTAATAAATACTTTACCTGGAAAATGGATATCTAAAGATGCACGCAAGCTTTTGTAATAATCAGACCAGTCAACAGAACGTACAAATCCAGTAGGTGACACAATTTTGACTGTCCACTCTTTACCGATACTCCCAACGTACAAATGGCCGTCTTTCACAGTTGCCCACTCAGCTTTGAAACCTAGAACACCATCATTTATATAAATTCTATTGGCTTCAAGAAAACTGTCGACTGACTAATCAGAAGAAATCGTCACAAGTCAGAAAATAAAAAAAAAATTTATCTAAATGTAAAAATCATCTATATTAAAGTACAGGTTACATGAAAATTCCAGAATGTAAGTCACATTTCTAGTTAACCTTTACATGATTCAACACTTCAGGATACTCTTAATGATTCTGATATCGATCTACCTTTTGAAGTTTGTCCATTTCCATCATTCAAAATGACCCAACGACTCGTGCCATTCTCCTTTATGACATAAACTACACCTGTGCGGTCGTCGAAGGTCAAACGCTTTCCATCGAAAATCACCAGTTCTGACAGCTCCATTCCTCTGTTGTTTTCTGCCAGAGATGTTGAAAGTTCTGTTTGTATTCCATCAAAAGCGACGCTAATGGTTCTGTTTTCGGGCATCCAGCACAACATCCCACCCATTAAATAACTGATCCAAGTGTTTTTCTTATCAGTACTTTTCGAATCGCGGTCAAGATCGCTGATAATCTCTATTCTGTAGGAAATCCCCGGACTGGTTATAGGATAGGTTGGGTCGTAACTGTACGTGTCTGCAGAACGCTTTTGTATGACCGCAGTTTGATTTCTTTGATATATGTATTCTGCCAAATATTCGAAAATTTTTTCGGTTTCAGTCATGTTTCCAGATGTATTGGAGACAATTGAATCAGATATATTTTTCTCCGGATGATTCAATGGAATCAATCCTTTTCCTTCGACAATTTTCGGCTGCTCGGCTATAAGAGATCGAAACTTGAATGTTCTGATGATTTTATTGCAATTCTAAGATTGAAACGAGTATTTACCATACGTCACGGCGATGGAACAAAGAAGTCCTGAGATGACGACTGCGATGAGCATCATGGAATCGGAATTCGGATTTTTTGAGAGAGAACAGCACACCTCCAGGGTCGATGCGCAACTGTGGGTTCTTGTTCTCCAGCGATCGTATTTATTGGGTCCGTTCGAGCCAAATTTTTTGGGGATGGGAAATAATGTGGAAGGAATAACCAATGGCAAATGAATTTAACGCCAGCATCGGAAGGCGATCGAGTATACAATTTCCGAACAATTTTTGTTAATGGACGTTCGAAATAAAAATTTTGTAATGAAATAAGCAATGGATATTTTTGTCGAATTTCACAAGTAGCAACGTTTTTTGTTGCTAAAATGAACGTTGAAAAGTTTTCAGAAATTTGTATAATAAAATGATATACGAAAAAATGTCCGTAAGTATAATTTCGGATGAAAATTCCAGATCGACGTTTTTTCCACTTCGAATAACAAACTTTGGGAATGTTTCGAAGGGTTATTAAAGATATAAGAAATTAAAATAAAAATAAATATCATCCGCCATTGACGACGATACTATATATCCGCGAGGTACAAAAATATTTAGTCAGTACGAATAAATTATGATACGAATTCTAGATCGAAAAATTTTTTTTCTAATTTTTTCTCTTTGAAAAATTGATCGGCAAATGAAAAAAGATGATCAAATTGCTTTTGAATTTTATCGTCAATCGTATCGTTCGCCATGATTTTCGGGGCAGGAGGTTGCGGGGGTCGTTTCTTTATATCGAAGGGACTAGGCGAAAGCCTAGGCGGCAGGGGTGTAGATTCCTTCTCCGTTTTTATCAATTCCTCTTTAACATATTTTTCCTTCGTGTCCAAACTACATTTCTGATGGTGTCCGCATTTTCCACACGTTGTTTTTATACTACGAGGTTGGTGGTACAATGGGACACCGAATATTCTGCTGGCGTATTTGGCGACACGAAAATTCAGCTCTTCCTCTTTCACAAGATCGTTCGGTTTTCGTTTTTCCAACTCACGTAACTTGACCCAAAGGGCCAATTCGTTCCTAGACTGGAACGTCTGTTCCCGATCTCTTGGGCTTAGACCTTTCCTTTTGATTTTGGTGACGAGTGCGTGTCCTAAGTCTTTTACTGGGGTAGTCACTATATAGTGAAGTAGATAATTCGTTTTAGCCATATTTTAGCCGTATAACTGATTGATACTTCGATTTTTAGTTGATTTTGAGTTAATTTACTTGCTGATGATTTTGGCGTAGCTGGAAGTGCGACTAGAGCAGTTCTAAATAAGGAGCTGAATTTCGGTTCTCAGGTTCGGGGAAAAAAGTCAGCGTTAATATCTCCTTCAATTCTAGGGTGAAAGTAATCAGAAAATGAAATTTCATGATCGAATAAATCAGAAACAGGATGTATCGGAAAAAAACGCTTGTACAAACACGACACGGGCAAAATATGAGCATTTCGATGTGGAAATGAAACGAAAAAGTACATACCATGCGTTATGGTGGAAGAACGAAGGAAAAAGTCGAATCTGATTCGAATTTGAATGGTTATGATACAGAAACCGAATTATTGCACACGAATTCGCATTAAAGAGATGACGCGTGTTATACACTTGAACATCTGAAATGATTAAAATTGTTATTATAGCTAGTGCCCGATGACTCACTTCTTATAAAATTGCTGCCTGTAATGTTCGTTAATTAAGAATTCTTAATGAAAAAAAATAATCAAACATTTCGGTCGCCTACATCTTTCACTAAACGGCACTCTCAAAAGATGATGTGACATGAAAATTTGTGATATTTTCGGATAAAGGTTCAGAATTATATTTTTTTAAAGAAATGCTATCAAAATTGTTATAAGCTAGTAACCGATTAATCAATATTTATATAATTGCTCGTGAAATTGTTATGCACGATATTAATGCCCCTCGTAATGTTCGTCAATTAAGAAAACTTAATTGAAGTAAATGATAAAGTATTATTTTTATCGAATCGCTCAAATAATCTACTTTCTGAAAAATGATCCCATATTAAAATTCGTTGTATTTTCCATACTTTTTGATCAAAAAATTTTTTTAATTTAGCATCATTTACTGAAAACTGAAAAATGTATGTTTCCGAATTTTTTGATTATTCAAGCTCCAAAACCCTACAATTGAAAAAATAGCCCACCCGCCTATCGTTGGTCTGCGTCACAGCAAAGCAAATATTTATTTCATGAAATTAAAATTCTCAGTCAACTGATAAATGACCTTGGCAAACTTTCACCACATTGATTCGTACCCAGTTATGTACAATAACAATTTAAAGCTATTGCGAAAAATATATAATTATCTGACACTAAAACGTTTATGTAACAATAACGATGTCGAACGAATAATAATAGCTTCCTTCAATAAAATTATACGAAACTGACGAAAATATTTGATTCGCAACTACATATTTTCTTACGTACCCAATGAAATCCGTGAACAGGCAGGGAATACAAAAAAATCATTCAATTAGACGTGGTTATTTTTCGAAATCAATTTCGCAAAAACTATTTTTACATACACGCGGCAAAGTTATATCTTAATGGGAACGAACAATATTGCATTAATCGTTTCAAAACAAGACATTACTGACGTGTATATAAACTCTGGGAATATTTCGTTCTGTCTTATACGAAAACAACAAAACTTCCGATTCTTCTATGATCAAAGTTGTTATTCTGGGACTCCTTTGATCTTTATTTGCAGTAACATATGTTGAGCACTCAATTTTTTGAATTCTTCTACTTTCGTAAAAATATGCACTACTAGTATTTTGTTTGCGACTGTGATTTTTCGGGAAGTATATCTTGGTGCGGTTTGAAAGACAAATTACACGTGTAATCCAATTTAATATACACTGGAAACTCATTAAGCTTCGAGTGTTGGATTATAAGCAAACTCGCTTATCTTCGGATTGGTACCGCGGATTTAAGGAAAGGCGCCTGCGCCTCCTCTTATATACTAAGTATACTTCGAGCTTAAAATCGATCGTAATACAATACTATCGATGTATTCGATGATTATGACGAAGTCAATCTTTTTTTCTAAATTTACGAAAATCTGATACACGAATTTGGATGCTTCCGATCTTCGGAAATTTGTTTGTTCCAGTAATGTTTCGAAAAGAGTTTCTGACTCGTACATTTGAATCTCGAAGATCTGGTACTTCAGAGACTTCAAATTTTGATGAGTTTCAAAGCTGATTGGCCAACTGTAGAAGACAGCCATTTGTATGAAGGAAGTTAGGTTAATTAGCAAATGCATGGACCACAAAATCTGGGTAATTCAGAAATATAAGAACTCTTTTTCCGTCAAAATTGTGTTACCTGCTTGATCTGTACTGGTTTAGTTCTGTTGGCTGGTGTCTAATCATTACAAGAAACTGCGTGCATCTCTAGACATCCATTTCCCAGATTAAATGATAATCGGTGTGTTTTCGACAGCCAGATTTTCAATTTTCCTGCCTCAATCATTCTAATATATGATCGATCTCTCTTCATTAATTTTTCTATCGAGTTGAAAAATCAAGACCTATCAGTCTGAAAAGTTGTAAATACTAACAATTTTTGCACTTAGTGAAAGAAAAAATGTAAATTTAATAACTGGTGAATTAGATCGCGATTAAAAGCTACAGTGGCGTCACCACTGGAATTACTATAAGCGTCCAATGTCAAAAAATATTTCTCGAAATTTTGGATAAGTAAATGCACGTATCGACTTTTTATCATTGCTATATCACTTGTTCGAAAAATTTTTTGTAGAATTTGACGTATCTTGCTCATAATAATTGATAAATAATTCATAATAACTAGCTTGGACGCTCAAGTCAGCCATTTTGTTAATGTAAAAGTAAATTGTGGTTAACCATACCCCATGGGGGTCTTTGGTATCCTCACAATTCCCTTCCTCTCCCTTCCAACACCAATTCCTTCCAAACCT
>JAPYZK010004056.1:0-10972 GCA_030522785.1 Platygaster equestris
ACTCATTTGTTTAAAGTCGAAATCTGTGCGAAAAAACTGTGAGCAGTTATTGGTTTACGAGTATATTCACGCGAAACTGTTCAGTTGTCGAGTAATTTTTGCTCGCCGGGCCAAAAGAATTCTATGAGTCATAGGGCTTTTCCGCACTGCGCATGCGCACTTGCCACTTCGCGTCATCGGCCTCAAATCGGTCACTTTTGGCATACGTAAACGGGCCTAAAAACTCGCTTTTTGAGTGCGCGTGTTGAAAAAATGATTTTTTCTTATTTTATTAATTCTTTTAGATATCCCAACCAATGTTTTTACAGTCATAGGTTTTTTGCGACAAAAAAAATAAATTGACGACTCGGAGCAAAAAAAACTTCGTAAATCGAAATATTTTGAAATGAAAATGATTCGAAAATTGTTTTTTCGGCTTCGAGTCATCAAGTGCATCAAGTTACGAAAAATTCGCGTATGTTAATAATTTTTTCATGTTTCCAGATAATGCGTAATTTATTGGGCACCCACATGGGGCATTCTGCTTTATACACAATGTGCCGATTGTTGCAAGAGCCGACATTTCAACGCGACGTTCGCTTACTGCGAGGTGCCGTTTTTTACGTGAATATGGGCCTTTGGGGGACGCACAAAATCCCCAAATTGGAATGTACATCTACCTCTGTTTTGCCATCTTTTCGCCAAGTACGTTACCACTCCTGACATTATTTTAAACAGGCGCTGGAATGTAATTTGGGGAGAGGGGGGACAAACTTGACTTCCAATTTTCTGTTCTAATAACCAGTATATAATAATAACTAATATCTCATAAATAATCATTATTGTTCGTTTTAATTTTATTATTGTTATACATATACTTTATTATAAGTATAATATACGTTATTATAATAAATAAATAGACAATTTAATAATCGATGGAAAATTCCACAGGCTTTGCAGTGCAACCATCCAATAGTCATGTACGAAGTTATGTTGTCGATTCAAAGATTAGTTTGTAAATATGGGATTGATCTTCAAGAATCGACTTGGAGTGTCATTCTGGAAATCATCGAAGAAGTTATAGCTCATACAGGTGATGATAACAGAGATAAGAAATAGTTGATTACCTGGAAAACGGTTATGCACCCTGGTGATCCTCCTTTCACTCACATGAGTGGAAGATGGGTGGGAAGCCGGTGGAAGGATGGGTCGAAGGTCGGTGGAAAGCTGATTTCATATTATCAGTATATTTATATGCGAAAATTATATTCTGCATGAAATTTCGGTCACCTGATAGTCTAATTTTATCAGAAAACGATATTTTATCGGTAAAAAATGAATCAGTGATATGTATTTTTTATGAAAATTTTATGATAGACTTGAAATCTTTTCTATCGACACAGCGATGACTAAAAGATTGAAAATTTAATAAATTTGGACTTCAGAATTTTTTGAAGTTCTCAGAATTGTATCAATTTTGAAAGTATAGGTTTTGGAAATTTCTAAAATTACAGTAATTTATTGATTAAATACGTTTCTTATTAATTTATTTATTGATGTATGAAAATTTTTTTATTAACACAGCGATACGTTTGAAAATATTGAAAATTTATTAAATTTTGGACTTTGCGAATTTCCAAAGTTCTCTAAATTTTGGTAATTTTGAAAATACAGATTTTAAAAATTTCTAAAATTACATTTATTTATTTATCAAATAAAATTTTCATTAATTTATATATTAATTGATAAAGAATTTATTTATTTATTAATCACGTTCCTGAAAACTTTTTATTTTCGAAAATTATTCAATTCGTTAGTATAATTCGAGAGTTTCAAAAATTCGGAGGAACTCGAAAATTTGGGAAATTCTGAGCTTTTTTATTAATTGAGCGATAAAGTTATAACTAAATAATTATATAATCATTAAAGGAATAATAGAAATAGAATAATTTACATTGCAATTTATGTATACTATTTATTGAATTTTATGTATACTAAAAAAAAGTTACTGCAGATATAATTTTTAAATTATTATAAATTTCGCAAATTTCGAAGACTTCAGTCATTTACAAAGTTTATAAGCTCTGGAAAGTTTTCTGAAACTCTGAATACTTCTCAAATAGTTGATATTATAGTGCTCAAATCTTCCACCCGCGCTACCACCCGTCTTCCACTTTTACGGGAGGAAGACAAGTAGAAGTTGAATCACCAGGGCACCAAATCTAGTGTATAAGTGGCGTATGCTCAATTATATCGATTTTTCGTTTAAAATAGAAGACTTGATGTAGAATTCACGCTATTCAATTATTTTCATAGTTTTAGAAGAGTAATATGTGCAACGATGGAAAAAAAATGATTTTTGCAGTATAAAAATAACAGTAAATAATGCAATATTTTCCCATTCGAAATTGCTTTCGCGGCATATTACTACAAGGGAAATGTTCAAAAAGTTTTAAAATCAATAGGTTTATATCACCAGGTACTTTGTGTAACTACTACAAATATGCTCAATAATTTAGCGCGAATTGATAATGTTGACAATTTTATTATTCTGAGATTGTCAAAAAAATATTATAATTAGGCATAGTTCCACAAAATACCCACGTGAGCTTATATAATCGATGTGTAAACATTTTCGTTCTATTTTTCGCAGTAGCACGCCGCGAGAGCAATTTCGAATTGAAACATGTTTTTGAAACAATTTTTGTTGTCATTTTATAACTTGTGAGTAATACCGTCATAGTGGGTAATATCAGTCAGCATGCACTGGTATTACCGGCTATGATTTGTTTCCATTTTTCCATCGAAGTTGAGAAGATTATTACTTACTGCGTTCTAATGTTTAACTTAATTCGGTTCCGGAAGCCTTTTTTTCGCGTTCGAAACAATCGTAAATCAAATAGTGGGCGATATTATCCGCAAGTGGCCGATATTATCTGCAACCGCGTATTTCTAGCTTTTTTTTGCAATGAATAATTTTATGATTATTTTTCGTGTTAAAAATCAGCATGATTTTTGTTACCAGAAACGAGTCATCAGCCAGCTACGAAACAAGTGTCTATGAGTTTGCATGAAACGTTGAATAGCATAGAAGAGGCTCTTTTCAATGGCAATTGTTATAAAGGATACGTACACACGTATTATGATCTCATAGAACGCTGCTCAAATGCAAGACCTGTGAGTTTTTTCAATTTATAATCGATGTTTTTCATACAAATCGATATTGATTTCTTGTGATATTGTTATATTTTTCAAGTAGGGATAGGGAAGTATAGTAACTTAACGATAATTATCGATAAGCAGTAAGGCTATGCAATTAATCGATTAATTATAAAAAAGTTATTAATCAGGATTCAGATTAATTCATTATTTTATACATTTATTTTGTATGCATTTCATGCAATTTCGTTACAAAATTTTTGAATTCATCTACCAAAGTATACTAATGTAGAATTTCTACTAAAGTTATTCATCCAAGTTTTGGAGTTGAACTTTAAACTTGAAATTTCGGAATGAAGTTTCAAACTTAGAGTAAATTCCCAACGTTTAACATGAGAATTGAAATATGGTTGTTGTGAAATATATTTTGGTTTTCAATATTTTTGAATGTCCAGGCTTTTTTGAATTTTCTAGTTCCTGTAGGTTTCAAAAATGTGCATTCTTCAAATTTGAGATTCAATCATTCAAATATATGACTGTAAGTTCTGAAATTGTAACACCCGAAAGATTTTAGTTATGAGTCAGTATGACAAATCGATAGATTTCGATTTGTTCAGGGGATATTTTTGTATTGCTCTTTCTGAAATCAAATTAGATATTTTTAAAAATCTGTTTTTGTTTTATCCTAAGCCACCCCCCCCCCCTCCCCCCCAAAAAAAGCTCCAGATTAATATTATATTCTGAAAATTATAAATTATTAATAAAGATAAAAATTGATTTGTTCAATAGGAAATATCAGTATTGAGACTCATAGATTACAAAGCTTCTACCATTGACCCAACATGTGACCAATGGCTACCGAAATTAGCGACTTTGGTGGAACATTTTTACAAAACCGAAACACGTGCCAGCATTAGAATCAAAGCCTTGGAAGTGCTCGCAAATGTTATTAAAATTAACCGGTACGTGAGACGTAGTAATTAAATTAATAAAATAAGTGAAAACACAAAAATTAGGTACACTAGTAGATTTTTCAATACTAAATACATTTTACTGTATTTATTACTATTATTTTATTTATTCATTTATATTTTTCTTGTATTCATTGCATTATTGTACTTGTTATTATTATTTTCATGTTCATTTTCAATACAGGTCGAAGTACGAGGACGAACTGATAGAAAAAATCATCGTTCCCAATTTTCAACTTGTGGAAATGGATCCGGATGTCAATATTCGCAACGACGTTACACGTTTGCTCATCGATCTTTGCCTTGAGTGCGAAACTAAAAGATGCTTGGAATTATTGGACATTTTGGAAAAGGTGATATAGCGGTAGATTTTTCAATCGGTGTAATAATGTTGTTGATGATTTTTCAGATTTTTGAAAAATTAAATGACATTAGAACAAAGTTTGCAAATTGATAAAAGAAATGAAAAATGAATCATATTAATGTTAAGATAAAATGAGAAAGTTTCCAACTAGTGAAATAAGACTTTTCCCACTAGTTGCGAAATGCACGATTATTCTATAACAGAAATTTTACAAATATTAATGAATGTTACTCTTTATTGATTCTATTTTTGGAGTGAAACATTTTATAAACCGAATTTTTGAATTTGAAGGTTTTTGAAAGTGTTTCGACAAAGCATAATTACACTCGTTCAAACATGATTATTACACTAGTTCAAGAAATACACCATAAGTTTGGAAAAAAATCATTACCTATTACAATTATTTAAAATAAGCATTGTCACACTAGTGCAAAAAACTCTTAATAGTACTAGTTTGAAAACTATTATTACACTAGTTGTGAAATTCATTATCAGGCTAGTTCACGTTCTTATCTTGGATTGAGTTAGTGGAAAATCACTAACTATAAGTCAAGAATCACTAATTGAAAAAGAGAAAAGTTAGCCACTATAAATTAGTGAAAAATTACTAATTGTACTATAAAATGTACAAAAAAATCGTAATATTATAATAATAGTTGAAAACTCATTTTTACACTGGTTGAAGAAATAGTACATCCTGCTGCTAGTGTAAAAATTTTACGAACAAAATTGTGATTGATTTCACGAAAGATTTGTCACATTCTTGAAACGTGCGAACTTTACTTTTATCAGCGAACGTTATTTTTTTCGAAAACGTGGGAAAAGTGCGTTAAAGAAAAAAAGAAAACTGTGGGAAAAACACGCGCTTTTTCCACGATGGTGTAAAAAAGTTTTTTTTTTCAATATTGATTCCAATAAATATTTGATTCATTGTTCGAAATTGTGTCAACAGATAATTAACAGACCTTTCTACGCGGAAAGTACCATCATCAAATCTGACACTGACGTGAAGGATATAAAAACTGCCATGGCTGGATTGATGAAAATTCTCTCCATAAAAATATATCGTTTGCCATCGAGTCATGCGATTCGTGCTTATACATTGTTGATGAATCATCTACAGTTGCATTATAAACAACCATCGGTCTTCCACAATGTTTCCGCGATTCGCTATGCGGTGAGTGAGAAAAATTGTTTCGAGTTGTATAGTTGAGGAATTTTTGGAAATTTGTGTAGTTTCACTTTTTTGCCTAGCATTCTAAAAAAAATGCCAGATTACTTGACTGTTTTGTGCGTGAAAAGTGACGGATTTTGCCGCTTGTGTATAAAGAACAGTTTTTTTCCGTTCGCGGAAAAAATATAAATATAAATGAATAAAAAATATAATCTGTTATCGCTAGAAACGAGATGGCGTTAACGTTCAAAATACAACTTTTTTTTTACAAATCGCTATGTTGCTGCAGGAAAACAATATAAAAATGAAAAGTGAACAATTTGAGAACAACATTAAAGTGATTTATGAGTCGCAATATCTCCGAAATTTGCGTAAACGTTCCCTTCACCAACCTGTGGGAGAATTAAATCAACTCGTGGGAGAAGTAACTACTTCTCCCACGGGCTGGTGTATTTTTCCCACGCTGTACGTGAACAATCAGGTAATTAATTATTTCCCCCACTCTCAGCAGGGCCCCGAAGTTACATATTTCTCGCGGGCGCTGAATAAAAAAAAATTCTTGTTCTTAATTCAGATTTTTGTTGTAGACTTTCGAAAACTTACTGAAAGTAAGAGCCAACTCCATGTACCACCTTGGCTTTCCGGATGGCGCGACAGGCACGGTGAACAGTTTCAGTCCTTACTTGGTCCTTGAACATTCTGCTCCTGACAGATTCACCTGCGTCAGCACTGCGAGTGGCTCCCCGCCCCCGAGCCCTGCGCCCATGCAAATCGTGACATGTCAAGTCACTTACTTCTCCTTATCTTTTGCTTGCAAAGCCATTGTAACTTGCATCAAAATGGAAAAAGGTAAAACTCGAATGTACTGAAGATTATGGAGAAAAAATGTACTGAAAAATAATGGAAAAATCACGAATCCAAACGTTTATTGCAGATTGGACGGTCTTGCAGATGGTACTGAAAGAATTGCCTTTGCTGATGCAGAATAGGGCTTTGATTTTGTCGCGTCACACTAATGACGTCGATTGTTTGGCAGCTGCGCTCTGTTCTATGGTTTCTCATTTTTTGTCCTCTCGTTTTCGATTTCTCGAATACTTATTATTTTGTATTCCATCTCGATCCAGGAGATGACGATATTCTTGGAATTTCAGGTTAGCGAAAAGAAAGTGCCGGAATCTCTGTACAACGTTCCTGCGAAATTTACTTGCACCGACTTTTTGGTCTACGTTTTTCCGGTTCTTGCGTCTCTGGCGTCTTATCACTCGCATTTGGAACCTAGTCTGCAACAGAGGCTCATTAAATGTTTGCAAGTATGTGAACTTGTTCGGAGACTGAAAAATTATTAAGCCCAGGGTTGTTCTCTGGCGGCAACAAAAAGAATTTTGGTTTTTTTCGGTTTTTTTTTTTACCGATCGTAGAATCGCCTGAATTTCAGACGAATTGAGCTGAAAAAAACCGGGAAGAGCGGAAATCTAAACAGTTTAGTTATATTTTCCCAAATGTTCAAAAATTTCAGGACTTGCAAATAGAAAATTGAAAATTCTTCAAGATGTTCATAATTTGAATGTTTTTCCAATTTTTCAATATTTCTGCATTTTTCAAAATTACCGAATTCTTTAACATTTCCAAAATTTTCCATATCCTCGAAAAGATTTAACAAATTTTCGGAATTTCGTGTTTTCGGAATTTTCACAATCTTGGATACTTTTAGAATCTTTAGAATATTCAAGTTATCCTAAAATTCTAAACTGTTTTTGATTTTCTGTAGTTTTCGAGCTTCTCAAATTTTCCGAATTTTCCAAATTATTTGAAACTCCCAAATATTCCAAAATTTTTAATTTTTTTATCTCTTATTTTTATCTCAGTGTTCTTATTTTGTTTTTCTAATTTTTTGAGTCTATTTTTATCTGTATCTTAGAATTCATTCTTTTATCATTTCTTCGAAGGTTCGGAAATTTTGAAAATTCTGAAATTTCAAAGTTTTAAAGAACTTTGGAAATTTGAGAATTATGACGTTTTTGAAAATTGCATATAATTTCGAAATTTAAAAAATTTTTTCAATTTCAAAGTTGTTGAGTTATTAAATTTTTAGAATTTTGAAAATTTTAAATGTTTCGAAGTTTTTGATAGTTTCGAAGTTTCTAAGCCTTCGAAATTGAGAAATGTCTGAGACTTAGAACTTAGAAAATTAATATCGTGTTAATTAATTTGCAATTAAAATGATTCATTGTACTTAGATTGGTTTGACAACTCGCTGCGCAAGTCAATGCGTGACCAGTTTAACGACTTGCACTTTAGAGATGCGCGACGCCATGACCAAGTTGCTTTCGGAAGTTCTTTTGAATCTTTCGAAAATTTCGGCCACCGTTCACATCGCCATTCCGATCCTCGAGTTCTTGTCAAGTAAATTGTCAACAACATTTTTTTGTTTAAAAACGAGTCATTAATTACAATATTATGTCATAGTACATATGTATTAATTAGGATTTTCGTTCTTTTAGTCAGATCAATCTGACTGGAAAAAGTACAATCCTAATTAATTCAACACGTCCAGCATAAAATTACAAAAATATTGAGTGATATATGTGTATCCTAATATTATATAATATAATAAAATAATAGTCAAGAATATTATATATGTAATAGTATTATCTTATTTTAATTGCTAATTATTGCATCATCTTTTTCCAGCTCTGACGAGATTACCCAAAGTTTTTTCAAGCTTCATTGGAGACCAGTACATGTCAGTATTTGCTATTCTTTTGCCGTACACGAACCCTTTCAAGTACAACCATTACACCGTTTCTTTGGCGCATCATGTGATTGCTGTGTGGTTTTTGAAATGCCGACTTCCGTTTCGCAGAGACTTCGTGAAATTCATCACTACTGTTAGTTGATGTTATTTTTGTAAAAGTAAAATTTCGACAAATGTGCAATTTTCAGAATTTGCTAAACTTAAAAATTTTCAAGTTGGGTAAATTTAGTAACATCCGTGTCGGTTAGTTTTAATCAGATATTCAGTGAAAATTTGAATTTTGACTTAATAGCTGATTGGAAATTATATATTGAAATTCCACAAATTAGAAAATTTGCAAATGATGTTCAAGATTTGAGCCATTTTTTGAATTCTCAAATTTGAATACAGAGAAATTCGAATTTCAAAATTGAGTAACTTTCATATTTGCGATTTTATACATATCTGAATTAAAATCATGTAAATTTTAGAATCTGTAATTAAAAAAAAAAGTGTTTGAGTTTGAATCGCCTGAAATTAATTATCAGACATTTGTAAGTTTGCATAAAAAAAGTAGAAACACGCAGAATTTTCGAATAATACATGTAAATAAAAAATTCTTATCGCAGGGTTTGAAAGCTAACGTTCTAATGCCTTTCGAAGAAGGACACATGATGAAGCATGATTTCAATCTCCTCAACGAAGATTCATCAAACAGAAAAAGGAGTTCAAGCTTGACTGAACAGGTTGGTAAAACCTAAATATTATTTTTCTGTAATTCTCGAAAAAATGCCAGTTTCCACTGTTTTGATGGTGAAAAGTGACCGATTTTTTAACTTGCGTCGAAATTACAGTTTTTTTTACACTTGTAAAAAATAAAAGTGACGAAAAATTCTTGTTTTACTAGTGAAAAAATCGATCACTTGTTACACAAAAGACATTCGGAAAATCTGCCATTCTTTACCGAATTATGAAAAAGTATTAAAATTCTTGTTCCACTAGAGGAAAAAGAACTAGTTTTTTTCCACTAGTGAAAAAATCGATCACTTGTTACATAAAAAACATTTGGAAAATCGGCCAGACCTCACTGAATTATAGAAAAGTAGTCGCATGCTACAAGTTAAAAAAGCGCGGTTTTGAATTTGTGTGATAATTACCTTCTCTACGTTCGGGATAACTGACCTTACACCCATTCAAAATCAGTCGCTTTTTGAATTCGTAGCATAATATATCAATATAATCCGATTGAATTCGCAAGAATAAGAGAAACGTTTAAACACTATAAAATAACGAAAAATTAGTATTTTGACCGCGATGGTCAGCGCAACAGCAAAGAAGAAAAAGGAGAAGAAGAAGAGGAAGAGAGAAACATTGTTTCACAGGGTAGCAGAGGTCGTCGTGAAAGACCAATGATGTCTAATCGCATTGTGGGCGAAGGCAGAGGTCTGGATTTGAAACCTCCGATCGATGAAGCTCTCAATACATTCCATATCGAGCTGACAGAAACTTGCATTGATCTCATGGCTCGATACACTTTTTCGACGTACTCTGCGCGTCCTAAACGGTGAGTTTTTTTGCCCTTCATTAAAAAATAGTATATTTCGCACCAAAGGGAAGAAGTTGGACTTTTTGACGAGTACCAATACATCGATCGAGTAAAAGTGCAACTTCTGCCCCTTGGTACAAACGATATTTTTTACATGTGTATGTTTTTAGCATCATTTTAATATCTGGAGGAGTGGACCTAACGTTCTATTTTCCGAGCGATGCTTGCGATGAGGTAGAAAAAACTGACTTTCAATCCATAGCCGTCAAAAAACTATACTTTTTTGCCCGCCATTATTTTTTTACACGCTCCAGGGGGTAAAAAAGTATGGTTTTTTGCCCTGGGGATAAAAAAAAGGTTTTTTGTCCCGCGGCGCAAGCGTCGTTAAAAAAACGGAACTTTAGGACTGCTCCTCAGGTATTGAAAGACGCGTAAACATACATATGTTAACGTGCTCGGCTTGTACACTTAGTTGCACTTGAAGTGTCCTTGAAATACAGTCAATTGCGAATATTAATTTATTAAATGTGGTCGAGTATCGATGTTAATACTTCGAATAGAGTAAAAGTCCTTCAAATACAGTGAACTTAAGATATTAGTTTTTTAAATGCACCCTGATAGCACACGTCCATGCAAATTTATGACCGTTATTTGTATGAAATTCGCACGAATTTCGTAAGAATCTCCGAACTGTATATTCTCTGCATGTATCCCCTTGTGTTCATTTTATGCGAGTATTATGTGAAGTGTGTTATCGTGGCAGTCCAATTACACTATCAATAATTCAAATAAGTCAATTCTCGGTATCAGTACAATACTTCAAAGTTCAAATACAGTCAACTCTCGATAAATGTGCTTTAAATACATTTAACTTAAACCGCTTCGGTGGTCAAGCGGTACAATTGCCACGCGTGCCGCAAGGCGATTGGTCGGCTGGGACCACCGAAAAGCGAAGGAGACGGGTTCGCGCCTCGCCTGTGGGACCCCGGAATTTTATTTCTCAAAAATAATTTTCCGGGGTCGGGGCACCGATATTTCTCCATAT
>JAPYZK010004057.1:0-10970 GCA_030522785.1 Platygaster equestris
AGGTTTGGAAAGGAATTGGTGTGTTGGGAGGAAGAGGAAAGGGAATTGTGAGGATACCAAAGACCCCCATGGGGTATGGTTAACCACAATTTACTTTTTACTATTGACATAACCCTGAAATGTTCCCTCTTTTTATGTACAATGATCTTCAATGTAAAGACCAAGGTTACATAGTTTGTTATAGATAATAGTCCGGTCAATTTTTATCGGTTGTTTGTCATTGACGAAAACGTGAATCATTCGATATGACAATATGTATAAATTTCTGTTTGCATTACCTTGCCTATGTGTCATTCTTCAAGAATTTTCATTTCGTGAAACGTAATTACAGTGGACTTTCGTTTATGTTGACGCTCGTTCATGTTTACTCTCGTTCATGTTTACTCTCGTTCATGTTGACGGTTTTTTCTCATTTATGTTGACTCGCAACTTCTTTTCACCCCCCACCACGATAAACTGAGCAAATAAGAGAACGCTTGAATTTGCGGGAGTCAATGAAATAATTTCTTTGCCTACTCCCTATAATCTGACCAATCAGACGATAGGGGCTAGGAGACAACATAAACGAATGTTTATGTTCTGAACCAATCAACATAAACGAAAGTCTACTGTATTATACTTAAAGAATATCAGAAAATTTTTTTAATGTTTTGCAGCAGAGAAAAAACACTGTTTATTCAAGTTATTTTGAAGGCTTCATTTCTTAATTTCTGACTCATCATATTTTCGAGAATATTCGAGTGCAATTACTATTTTTATTCATTTATCCATATTATCTTTCATGATCCGCCAATCGACAAACTCGGAACCAATTTTTGAAAAAATGCTTTTTTTTATTTGCCGAATGATTTCACCAGTTTCTGAATGAACAATTTCAAGGTTCATATGTACGAGATATCAGTGGAAAATAATGTATCATATTTCTGAGAAAAAGTGTTTGATTATTACTATACGTATTATCTCTATGGATTTATTTGAAAAAACAAAAGATTACGTTACGAGATATTATCTTCAAGCTTTTTTTCTCTCCTGATCAGTACCCACGTATCATTATCGATATTGCTGGAATATAAATTGAAAAATCTCCGGAAAATTTGGTGTATACGGATAAGTTTTGTTCTAAAAGTTACTTCGCAAGTGTTGAAGAACAAAAATGCTGCTGTTACTCTTGGTAATTGACGAATTTTTGATTATAATAAAATATGTACGTAAAAAGTTTGAGAATTATTATCGCGATCGTTTTTTAGTGATTTTGAAATGAGTGCCAGAAACGTGAATTGTGAGAAAGGGGGAAATAGAGGGTGCAAAAATGAAAAAGAATTATTGTTTTTTGTTTCTGATTTTCTGCTGTTTTTTAATTTTTTTATTACGAAAATGAAACGAGTGATTTTGTGATTTTGAACGGAATCTACAGTTTTTGACATCCTTTGAACTAATTTTACAATGACCAACATAAATAATGTACTTTTTGTAAGTTATCTTTATGCAATTGTGCCATTTTAATAAAATACTCAATTTAGTAATTTTCACTCATAAATTTTCACGATTGGCAAACTTTAACAAATCGACATTATAATACTCGAAAATTTCGATTACAGGATTGGAACGTCTAAAAATGGTAGAATTCGAATTGGAATAAGATAAAAATGGAAATTACAAATTCTATAATTGAAATATTTCTGAATTCTTACATCAAAAACCAAATTAAATGTATAAAAAACCTAATCATGTACAATTTTACCAGAAGTGAGCGATACTACCGCTCTCTCCCTCACACCAAACGCCTGCTCTCGCGAGTAAGAAAAGGACAGTTGCGTAATTGCCCAGTTCTAAATTTCACATTATCAAAATTGAAAAATTCGTGCTTTTTCTATAAAAAATCGACAACTTCGTAGTTGAAAAGTTTGAAAGTGTAAAACTAAATTCAATTTCAAAAATGCTGGAATCTCAGAAGTTTATTTCTAAAAAATTCACGAATTCAAACATATTTCCAGTGTTCTATGATCAACACATAGGATTCAAAAATATGAAAATTCCAAATGTTCTCAATTTCTTGACACTGTAAATTGAATTTGAAAAAAAAAACACTGAAAATTGTGAATTTGGAAAAAAAAACCCCGAAATTCGAGAAATTAAAAATACCAAAATAAAAATTCGCACTAATTACGTGAATTCCTTATTTTCAACTCACGCACTGAATCATTCTTGAATTCACAATTATTCTCCCCGGAAAATTCTCTAAATCAAATTAATCCCCCGCGAAATTCATTTTTCCTCTGTTGAATTTTTCATCCATCGATTTCAAAAAATTTCGTACCCATTTATCAACTCATTTTCACACATGTACATTTTATTTTTCAGATATCTACACTCGCTCTCTCAACATCAGGCGAACCCAACCCATCCAAACGCCGCTACGACCCCGAATGCCTCGAATACTGTTCCTACGTCCCACCCCAGGACAACCTCTACATCAGCCACGACCTCCTCAAACCCGTCCTGAAAATGCCCCTCAAACAAATCTGCAAATCCCTCTCGAACCGAAAATGCCGAACCCCCGACCTCGCCCCCAAATTCACCAACACCGCCAAGATCCGGAAAATTCTGAACCTCCCCTCCGGCAAAATTTGCAACATCGTCTTCAAGTCCGAAATGGAACTGAGAAAATCAGAAATTGACATCAACACAGCAGTCACGCAAATCCAGCATCGCACCGTCGAAGACATCTGCAACTACTACTCAAACGGCTACTGCAGTTACGACGATCGACAAAACGTGCAGCTCAAGAAATACTTCTCCACGTCCTGCACCAACGTTTGTTTCGCAAGTTCGGACAAAGATTCCGAAGGGACGATCATCAGGGGAGCTCTTCTTCAGAACCTTCGCAAAGACTCTTTGAAGAAGAACTGCAAGTACCTTCTGCTGAGCGAGGCTGTGAGTGAATTGGACGACGCCATTTGGTCGGTTCATTCGACTCAATCTGAGTTGAACTGGTTGGTTCTGGACACGCAAACGATGAGGAAGAAAGTGGAGTATGCTTTGGCCGAAGATAAGAAGCTGAAGAATTTGAAGCAGGCCAAGATGAGCGCTTTGAGGTTGGCGCTGAAGAATTTGGAGGTAGCGGAGAACAAACATGAGAAGTACGAGGCTAGGAGCAGTGTCTACAAGGCGGAGAAAGACGTTCTGTTGGTGGACGCTTCGTTGCTGAGGGCGAGGAAGAAGAAAGATGCAGTTCAGGGCGAGTTGTACGAGCTGGAAAGGGCTTTGGAGAAGACGAAGATGGAGGCTGAGAAGGCTCTTAGGGAGAAGGAGAGGTTGGATGAGGTTACGAACGAGTTTATACAGACGATGAATGATCTTGATGATTAGGATTTCTGTGGTCAGAGATGAATGTTTGGGATTCTTGGTGGTGGATTTTCATTGGGTGGGGTGTTTTTGAATTTGATGGAATGAGTAGAAATGAAGTTTGTACGAGCCAAAAAATTCACGAAATTCGTGTTGGATTTTGGAGAATTCATCAACTGTTATGCAAATTTCCAAAAATTTTAGTAAATGTCGGGTGAAATCCGCCACTGGATATAGTATTTAAAATATTATTGATTGGAAGATGTAGATAATATTTATTTACACTGTATTTATTGATTGACTTTTTTCGGTGTGTGAATCGGTGTTAGGGTAAAGAAAGAATGTTTTTTAGTGTATGTAGATGCAATTTTTTGGAAATTGCGTAGTATTGCGGAGTGAGAAAAATTTTGCATGTAATAGAATTATTTTGATAACATCGAACTCGAATTCGTCAGGTTTTATGTTCAATGTTGTGTTTAATAGAAATCGGCAGTCACGCAACTGTCCCTTTCTCTCTCATGACAGCAGTCGTTCGGTAAGAGAGAGAAGGCAATAGTATTGCTCCATGATGCAATTACACAAGGTATGTTCCGACCGAGGACTCATTTTTCATATGTACTGCGCGCACATGCGCACAAATGCTTACTCCCAAATGCCGCCATTTTGATTCAATGTTTCATAATGACACATATGTGTTTAAAAGTTTCGCACCATTTTTCCTATTGACTTTTGGATTAAAATTGCGGCATTTGGGAGTAATCGTGATTGGTCCATTCACCATGGTCGCCATGATGGATGCGTCCGAACTCCGAACACACCTTGTGTAATTGCACCATGGTATTGCTCACATTTAGTGGGCAATCTATCGATATCTATCGATCTATCGATACTATCAATATTTCTCTGGGAAAATTTGTACGCATTGTGGTTTTTTTCGAAAATAAAAAAGTATTAAAATGAATTTATGTATGTGTAATTTTACTACATATATATTTATGTTACGATTTATGTCGTCATGCAGCGAACCTTACCTAGACTATGTATTTTGTTTTCTCAGATTGTTCATACTTCTTCGAGACTTTTTTAAATCTTCATTCGTTCCAAAAATTTTGCATATTACTTTCGAAAGTTTTGAAAAAGTATAAGTCTTGAAGAATACAACGAAGTTTGGAGAATTTTTCGATCGAATATATAAATTATTTAATAATAATTTTCAGAAACTAATTTATCCTGAAGCTTAAAAAATTCATAAAAAAGTCAAAAATTTCGTGTAGCCTCCTAAAATTACGAACATTTTATTTCTGTGAACTTTTTCTAATTCCTCGAAAGAAATTGTCGAATTTAAAATATTTGTTAATAATGTCGATGAATCTCTATAATTTGGACAGATCTATTTCAATCTTCGAGAAATTTCAAAGTTCGTGTGAAACTAACTGTATGTGTTTTTCATTATTAATAAAAATATTCACTATAATATTCTTATTCACTAATCGAACATATACTCCAAGTCTCTGCATAATATACTTCGAAGCAAGATAATTCTATCATTCTGAACGTCAATGATATGACAATTCCATTTTGAAAAAATTGTTTTCGATAAAAATCAAGTCACAATTATGAAGGTCTTATTGACACACTACATTATTCCTGTTTGGTCAACCATCCGGAGTGAAAGGAAAGAGAAACTTCGCTGTGAATTTGGAAATATGTAGAGCATCAACATATATATCTATATCTAACATATAGATTTCACAGAAAATTAATTGGTGTCATAGCTTATTCACATAAACTGAAAATACTGCTCATATAACTGAATAATGAATTTCAATGAATAAAATATACAACACATCAATGACAAAAAAATAGTAAATTTATAAACATTATTTACGTGAAACAAAACTGCTGAATAAAGACCTGATTAGCAATATTTCTTATATTGTCATAATTACCTGCAAATATGAAGATCTATATCGATTTTAGAGCTCTTTATTTTTCACAATGTTCACAAGAATCCTTTGAAGATAATCCGTATCTTCAATCAGCGGCTTCTTCAATGAAATCGAATTGCATATTTAGTTTCTTCACAAATTTTCTATCAGTTAGAATTTACATGAAATGATTAAAATCTTACATATTATTTATGACAAGGTTAATATTTGAGAAATAAAAAACATTCCAGTAGCCTATTTAACAATTATAACACGATCGTACATTTCTTGTAACGTTCCTACTAAACAAGATAAAGTCTCTAAATTTAATCTCTGCTCATTTTTCTTGTCTTATCAGCAAGTCCAACTCGCCTATATTCCAATATAAATAAAGAGAACTTCTAAAATTTTGTCATAGTTAGTCGAGCAAAAATTTGAGTTGTTTCACGAGTGTTTTCACACGTTAATATGAAGCTTCTAATAACGGTGAGGAATTATTTATCCATCATACAATTTTTTACATCAAAAACTTGTGCAGAAGTTGTACATGTACATTATGAACACTATTTTAGAAAAAATGGATGCATAATTTAAACTTAGTATCAGTGTGGGAAATCAGATAAAAAAATTGAGAAAAATTTACGAGAAAAAATTTAAAAAATAAAAGTGTGCGGAAATATTCAAGTTTGTGTGAAAATTCGGAATGTACATATGCAAGTTTTTCATGTGCGTTTGGAAAGTGAACCAAAAAACTACAGTTTTCGAAAATTTGGAAAAAAATTGATAATTTTCAGTTGTTTTTCGCTCAAGTTGAAAAAACATTTTCTTTCAATTACTTCGATACATGTTTTTCGAGAGCGAGTAAGAACGAAATAAAATCGGTGATAACAATCATATCTGATTGATTATTTCACACGAAAACAGAATCTTAATCAAAAATTAAATATGGAATATTTGGGGGCAGGAGAGTTCGATAAAGTGCTGATTTCACGTTGATGCCGTCATATTTTTCGAATCTTGTGTACTTGTATTCTTAGAATTTTTTTTCAAAATCAACAAGAATTGATAAATAATGTCAATTATTCAGTAAATTATTAGTGAAATAATATCTTCTTTCAACTTCAAATTCCTTGGATTTCGATAAAAAAAAGACAGTTATCTAATTAAATTCTTTCCAAATTCAAGTAATTTTGTCATTTTTCAAACAGAAAATTTTTAAAATACCGAAAAATATTCTTTTTTTTTCCAGTAACTCTTTTACTATAAGAAGATTCTTTTAAACGATATCTTCTAAAAAAATCAATTTCAAAGATTTCAAGACAACAATTTTTTACAAGTGACCAAAAAAGATAAAATATTGTTCTATGTACATGCGAAGCGTTACAAAATCAATGTCATTATCGTGTAGGAATAGGCAGCTACGCAACTGTCCTTTTCTCTCTCATGGGAGCAGTCGTTTGGTGAGAAAGAGAGAGCAATAGTATCGCCCACCCGTGCTATCGTGATATGCCTTCAAACACGAATTCACTTGTATCTGTTCGATTTATTTAGATGTAACAATTTCGTTTTATTTAACAATAATTTTTTCACCTAAATTCGCGAGGATTCCTGCAGATTTTGGAAACTCATGGGGTTTTTTCAATTTTACAGTCTCAAAGCCATGGTAATTGTTATTCTTATGTATAAAAATTGACATAATTTTAACAAGGTGGCCTTCTGACAGTTTTATTAGAAATCAAAGTTCCTCATAAGGTTTTACCATTAAAAATCAATTTCTTATAAGGTTCTTGTAAGTTCTGTTTTTAAAAATCGGGAATCTGATAAGAATCGTATAACAACCTTATAAGTAAATAAATTATAAAACTTTATAAGAACCTTATAAAGAAATCAATTCTCTTAAAGAACCTCCAGATACCGTAAGAATTTTGTCGATTCTGATAAGAATCGGAATCACTATCAAAATATACTGATGTACTGGCAATATTATTAGTTTCTGAATTCAAACCTCCAATTTCCTACACATCCAAATTACACTTTTTCATCTTTAACACTCCAAAAATTTTTCTCCACAGCTCGCATCCGTCCTGGCAGTATCTTCAGCCTTCCCCAACATTCCCTACTGGGAATTCTACCCAAAACCAGTGTTACCAGGATGCTCCACCTTCTGCAAAGACTCCATCCCCGAAAAGGACATATCCATCGGCAATCACGTTCCAGACGTATTAATGTACATGACCGTCCAGCAAGTCTGCAAATCTCTCTCCAGCCACACCAGAAGCCCCAAAAAGCTCCCGAACTTCATGCGAACCGCGTACCTTCGCAGCGACACCTTCCAACATATGCCCTCCAAATCCGTCGACGACGTCTGTTCCATCGTCTTCAGATCACTCTTCAACGAAACTTCCGAATCACAAAGTCACCTGGAACACGTAATCGACAGAATCCAAGTTTTGCCCCTCGACATCATCTGCGAACTCTTCCCATCGACTTCTTCCGAGCTGCAACAAACTCGAGGCACCGAAAACGAGCCCTCCGTAGAACTTGCCAAATCCGCCTGGAAAAACGAGTGCAGCCGAGTCTGCTTCGAGGAAAAGTCGAAAGAATTAACTCTTTATGGAGCGTACCTCGATGACCTTCGCGAAAAATCGTTGAGGAAGGTTTGCAAGGAAGTTTTTATAAGTTGCTTGACGAGTGTGGCGGTGGGAGCCAACAACAGCATGCACGCGGTGGAAACCGACAAGTTCTGGTGGACGAAAAATGTGGATTACGTTCAGGAATATCTGGTGGCAGTCAAATTCGACAGGAAAGAGAATAAAAGGGGGAAGAAAGCGCTTGAGGATCAGGTGGAGAAAGCTAAGAAGGGATTGGAAACTGAAACTGATCCTGGTGAAATGAGGTACTTACTGGAGCTTATCGAAAATGGTCGTAAGGAGCTGTTGAAGTTGAAGGCCACGGAGGCTGTGACGGATCAAGCCCTTCTCAGGGCTAAAAAAGACATTACTGTAGCTTTGGAGAAATTGAATGAAGTCTTCGAAAAATCGCATGTGATGATTTCTACTGGGATGGCAATGAATCAGGTGGTGAATCAGTATATGGAAATCATGAATGGTGTTGAAGTCTGAGATTATGGGGGATGAGAGTTGTTTTAGGATTGTATAATTATTGTAGTTCGCTCGTACGAAATATTTATGTAGGGAATGAGATAATGAATTTAAATGAAGTAGATAAACGACATATATGACATACATAGCACCTATAAACGCGATATAATTGAGATATATTTGACATATTTATGACGTACAAATGTCTTATAACCAACATATATATGCCATATATGATCCTCCCAAATTTATTACAAGTAAACCACATATATTTCACCTACATCTGGCCTATATCGCAAATATATGTCATTTATATTGCGTTTATATCTAACCTATGACACCAATGCACGCACCTATAGGTGGGGGCGTTGCACATAGGTCGTTTTAGGTCTTATATATCTCGTTTATAGGTCAAAAATAGGTCGTCTATAGGTCATATATATGTGTTTTGTATGGTGGTAACAGGTCATTTATAGGTCACCTATATGGGTTACATATAGGTCGTTTACAGGTCTTATATATGTCGAATATATGTCGTCGTTCTCTAAGGGTAGAGTTAATTTCGTGGGATATCGATTTGATGTGAGTGATGTTTCTTCGGATTTTTGATGACATGTTTGAATAAAAAGATTGTACAATTTGTGTAAAATCGTTCTTTATACTTGAATACTTTTTATTTGTTTATTTTTTGGACGTTGTGTTTTTGGAAACTTTTTCACGTTTTTTGAATTGGCATGACATAATTCGAAGGACATTCAAAAATTGGAAATAACAATTTTCGAACTATATTGTTTGTGAGACATAGCTCCAAGAATTTGGAATTTGAATTACGTCTAAAATTGAGAAAATAAGCATATTGAAAGAATTTAGTTTTGTGACAGACGTTTGGGAATTTTGAAATTTTGGACAATTGTACATATTTTGATAAGAGATTTAAAATTGAACTTCCATAGAAGTTGTTACTTTTTTTACAAATTGGTAAATTTTTCTTTTTTTATTACATTTAGTCATTTTTACGGAATCGTTTACAATTTTAAGAGAATAAAGATGCTAAAAATAATTCTGAAACACGTTTATGACAATATTTGAGGAGTTTATAACAATCCAGAATTGAGGGGAATAATTTTGGAAAATTTTCTATTTTATACTTCAACTAACGACGGTTTTGGTGATTAGAGAGTACTGTTTTTGCCACCTTATGCTAACTACCGCACGCATGACGGATCAAAAAATAATAAATAAAAATTTAACCGTATTTTTGTGAATTCGAAAAGAAATCTTCATACGATCGAAATTTTCGATAATTCTTCACAACCATCGATGACTTGTTACTCTTGGAACTACGAGCACTTCAGGTTATCTGCCGAAAATTTGGTAAGTTTCGGAGAATTTTCGAAAATTTTTAGAAACTCAAATTCGATCTTTAAATGTCACACAAATCGAGTCAACAAATACTTACTATGCATAATTTATACGATGTTTTGAAATCGAAACTTCTTTGTAACTGCTTCACTTTACGATTTAAAATTGTAATTTTGAGAAACCCGAATTTCGTCAATCTACGTTTCCAAAATAATACAGGCATTCAAAAAGTTCATGTAGTAAAAATTCATAAAATATAAGATCAAAGAATTAGAATTCGGAGACCCAACAAATTGAAAATGCAAATGCAAATTAAGAATTTCGAAGGAAAAAGTCTCGAATTTGAAAAAATCCATGGTCGAAAAATTAGGAATTACAAATAAAATATGTACATGAAAATTCTCAAATTGCCGGAATATGTAATTCAAAAATATGACGCTTTTGCATTTTCAAAATGTGTATCATAATCCAAAAAAGTTCATATTTGAAAATATCATGTTAAAATTCCAAAATTCTGAAAATTGAAAACACTTCAATATGTTCAAACGTACCACAATATGTACATAAATAATACTGTCGGTCTATATTGTTTTTGTTGTTTATGTATTAATTTACCCAACCATTGTAATCTCAATCTTTTTGGCTGAACGAATTTTCAAAATTTACTCGTCATAGATGAGTAATCTCCACATGATTATCTAAATTCTCAAGGAGACAGCGTTCAAAACGAAATAACAATGAGCAGTAGAAGATATTTCAGAAGCGATTTTGATAACCACGAGATGATAGTGTGTTTTCATAACTTACCTACTAAACAAGATAAAATTACTAAATTTAATCTCCGACTATTTTTCTTGTCTAATCAGCGAGTTTACATCACCTATGTTACAATATAAATCAAGGAGCTCCTGAAAATTTGTCATGCGGTGTTGAGCTGAAAGCAGATTTGTTTCTCGAGTTTTTTCATACACCGAGATGCAGCTACTAATAACGGTAAGGGATTGTTTATTCGAAATATAACGAGTGAATTAATATTGTAAAAATACACTGCATGTTTATAAAAAATGTTGAAAAAATTGGAAGTTTCATAAGATTTCGAGAAAGTATGTTCGTTGAGGAGTACATATTTGAATTTTGAACAACCATTATTGAAAAATTAAAGGAATACAATAATTGTTAATCTTGCTGCTCTAGATACTTTGCTAGCTCCTAAATTTTTGCTTGCATGTACACC
>JAPYZK010004058.1:0-10968 GCA_030522785.1 Platygaster equestris
AGGAATGTTCCTTAATAAAATTGTTTGGGCCACACTGTTTAGGTTTCACAAGGTATCAAGACTGTCGCCCCAGTAGTATTATGTTCCAAAATTGAATCTCTTCTTTGTCAGGTTTTTCATTACACAATGAATATGCTTAATTTAAGCAGGTTCACGTATTTATCTAACATCCATTATTATTTGAACGTGAATTATTCTTTTGTACACTATCTTGCAAGAGCGAAAACGTGCTTGTGAAATTGAAAAAGTTTCTGCTATTGTGCCACTTTGAACCGGTGGAAATTTCAAAGAAACATCGGATTGAATTTTGATGTCTTTTAGGACGTTAATGTTCATTTGTGTATTATCGAGGGGTTTTTTAACTTTTCTGACTTTCATTTCCGGAATGATTGATATCATTATTTTGTGACTTTTCGAAAAACATCCTGCTAGATAAACATTGATACTAGACTATTGCACACAATTGATTAGTGTAGACTAGAAAACGGAGAATCCGGAATTTTATGCATCCTGCTTCTCATTAATCATGAGTCTAGTCGCATATCGTATGAATTGTGTGAAAACTACGTGAAATACTCGGCAATGTGGCATTAAGAACATCGTGAATTTATTCCGTATCATTCGCGCAATCACAACCAAATTAACGAAATAAATGTTTTTGGAAGAAGTGAAACCTATTTCACGCTTGAGGCAAATATTTCAATTTTTAAATGTCGGATTCATTCGTTTTGAAAATGAATTCTCCATTCAAAGGTTCACCGATTATGAAATTGTGCCACTGCCACCTTCATAAGTTCGGCATTTGTTAGTATCCAAAACTGATTATAAAATTGATTCACGAAGTGCATCTTTCTAAGATGCACTTCTATGAAGTAAAATCCCATTTAATTTGCAATAAAATCCAACCCCTTAAAAAAATAACATCGTCATACTGAAAAATTTCGAAAAACCACAGTGTTACTTACTCAGATGATCAAGTTATGGAATGCGAAAGTAAAGCTGGCAAAGCGGAAAGTAGAAAATTTTCTCAATTCGTGCCACACAGATCAGTGTCCACGATTCATCAAGACTGACGCCTCAGCAGTGTAATGTTTTGAAATCGAGTCTTTGTTTTTAAAATTTTTCTGTGAATCTCAGATTTTGAGGAATCCAAAAATTACAGTTTGATCGATTTTCTTACATTTACATCTTTAATTCTATTCGTCATCTTGAGACATCATGAACTGAATACGCGACAATGATCATTCACGTGTTTTTTTTTAGATGAATATTGATCTTTTCTGAGTCCTGAAGTCTTATTATCATATGCAGACCAATGATTTCATTAGTAAAGATACACTATCCAACGATTTCTTTATTGTTCACATCCAAAACAATTTTCACGAATGATATTGATAACATGGAAATCACAACACGACGTTATTATATACCGAACAAATTTGATACCATTTTGACGAATTCGTTTGTATTCAATTGGGAATTGACGACATTTTTCCGGGATGTTGTTTTAGTGGAATAATCGAGTATATTTTAAAATGTCGTGAAACTGAACGTTACTATAAAGAGAAAAGCATTATACTTCAAACGATGAATTATCTCCATTTGAACAATTATTTACCAAAAACTTCTACTTTCGGAACATTTCTGATTTTGAAAATCTTCAACAAGTTAAACATAACTCACACGTATATTCATAGCATTTGTTACGATGACTCTGAATTCATATTCCACAAAACATATTCATTCATAAATCTTTTTATGAATGACCATCCAATGATTCGTGCATGAATACGATTATACTGCTGTTTTTTCTTTAATTGGTGCTTGAAAATTCGTAAATTTCAGAAATTTCTCGTTTTGAAAAATTACACTTATGCAGATAATGAAGTTCATACCTATTTTCTGAAATTAAAAAATCTAGAATCTTTCGGAATAAGAAGTGTCATACGAATTATCAGAATTTTTGGTTTATTATCGTAAGCCTTGAAAATCTACATATTTTTTGAGTAATGATGTATGAAATTATTGAAATATATTCGGTATAGTCCGATAAAATGTACAATTGATAACGTATTTTAATTTTTTCTGTTCCAGGTGAGTACTCATCAAAAAATATCGTTCTAGAAACTTCCGGGCGTGTGGTGAATATCCAAACTTGACAAATCTTTCAAGTTCTGTTTATATAAATGCGGAATTTTACAGGAAATATGCTCGCAGTATTTTTCAACATGAGAATTCATAGAGTGTAAGAAATTTCTCTAAAGTAGAGTTGATAATGGTTTTATTATTGAGTTATTACAACTAGTCGGCAAAGGTTAACATAGTAGTGCTCTCACGAAGGACGTTAAGGGCTCGTAATCCACTTGTTTTCCATTAAGAATGTTCATTTTCCTAAGAAATGATTCCTAAGTTCATTTTCCTAAGATAATTCATTCGATTGTCTGATAATTTATGTCACCTACCAAACAATTAACATAAAAAAATTCCGTATTATTGTTGATCGGATAGACCCATTTTTTCATACAAAGGCAAAAAAAATTATCTGCCACCAATTTAGTGGTTGTTAAATGACCACATAATTGTGTTCTTATGAAGAACTTAACAGGTTCTTAATACACTCGTCTCCTACACAAAATGTAAATTTTCTAACTTAATCTGAAATTGACGGAATATCAGGACTAGGAATTGAAAATTTCTAAAATTCATTAAAATTATAATGATTTTCTCTTAAGTTTCAATGAATGCTTATGTGAGTTATTGATCTGAAATACTCCAATTCAAATTCTTCACTGAATCACAGATCTAGTTTTTGAGTGTTCAAAACTTGGTTGTTTTTACTGGTTTTTAATCTTGAAGTTGAAAAAAAGATCATCTACTATCTATTCAGTGGTTGGAAAATAACCACATAAGAATGTTCTTGAAAAGTATTTAACGGGCTCTTAATACACTTGTCCCCCACATAAAATGTTGATTTTCTAACTTACATCATGTTTGTTCGAAACCCACGCGAATACATGATTCACCCACAAAAATCACTGCCAATTACCGAGCATCCAACATAGAAAAATTTCGTATCATTGTTAATCTAACAGGCCCATTTTTTCATACAAAGGCAAACGTTTGATCAAAGTTTTCCTGTATTTTCCGCCTAACCGCGATCCACTTTCGTCCTTCTCCGTCAGTATTTCGTCCACGGACTTCACTTTGTCTTTGTCTACCAAAACTAGGGGGAGAATCGTAAGAGAACTTATCATTCCGATAATTTTACGATCCTCCACATCTTGGAGCAATTTTTCGAAAGTTATCGGTCGCGTTTTGCAATTTATTTGTTTCATCATGGCGCAAAGTGTTTTGTGGTATTGTTTTAAGACTGCGTTCGCGTGGTTGATAAAAACGTCTTCGCACATGCTCGTACTGCAAAAGTACAAAAAGTCGACTGCTGGAGATGTATATTTGCATATTTGAAAATCTACCTGGAACAGAATTTTCATATCAAAAGTGTGTGGAGTGTTTTATCAGAAGTTGGAATTTGCTTTTTGGGATCTAACGAATTAAAAGGATGTAATTTTGCAAAATTCACATCGTTCGTAGGATGAATTATTATTATTTTTTTTTATTTATATACTTACTATGATATGACCGATAGGTTGATGATCATCATCATATTTGAACATCATATTGATGACGGAATAATCCCCGTGAGTGATGACATTGAAATTTTCTTCTCTGTATTCTGAAGCTTTGATGCCTAAAGAGTATATATTTTCGCTGATTTCCAACACTTTTTTGGAGTATCTACAAATATTTTTGTCACGCGATGAGATGAACTCATACTACGAAGTTAATTAGATGATTGAGATAATTCTCAATATTGTGTTACTTGAGATCTAATTCAGGCCAAGTTGCGATCGTTCCCGCCAGACTTTTTGCGGTGTCATTGAAAAAGTTACCATTCTTTTTGGATAACTCCAGACCTGCAGTACTAAACATCCCTCGATTGTACTCGCTTTTTAGTTTTGGGTCCTGAAAATTATGGAATGATTATTCTCAAAGCAGAATATGATTTCAGTAAATCTCTTCTAAGAAAAAACTTGTGCCTACACTTTCTATATATCTGTGAAAGTTGATGACATTTTATAGCGATAAAGAAAAAAAAATGAATCCAACTACTTTTAATACACCACACATTTGTTCCATTTCTCCATCAAGATCATTTTTGTTGACAGTTTGTTGCTGTAAATACAAACTTCGTGGAAAATAAGAGTCCACAACTTTTTATGGAATGCTCGTCGTATATAACTAAGCTTTTATCTGGATAACTTTTCCTATTCTTATCCCCCTTTACCAAATCATCAGATCATGAATCATTTCCGGATCTGTTGAATCTTCTAAAGCTCGTAAAACATACTTTTTCGCACACATAAACCGAAGCTGCATGAAATCTCGCGAGTCCATCCATCGCAAGCATGCAATGCTCCAGATCCAAACCCTCTTGACGATTCGCCATCCGATATCCCAAAGGCGCCAAATCTTCGAGTACCATGAATATCGGTTCCTCTCTTTGGAAGTAGAATCCTCTCGCATTGAGAGGGTATTTGTCTTGAAGCACTTTGTTCATTTCTATCAGAGTACCCGACATCATTGATATTTCTGTGACGAAAAGACGAGCTGCCTGAAATCAAGTTTCGACTGTTCTATCCACAGAAAATACCACGTTCACGAGAAGGTTATACACTTGGACCTCGATTTTGTGACCGATCATGTATTGTTATTTAGGGTTGGTGACCTTTTTAGCTTGAGGTGGATTCAAGGATTTTCGACCTCTTATTTTATGTGGAAAAGAACGGAGGACTGCACAGAGTCGAGGGATGAGTGTATATGGAATTTCAATATCTTTTTGTACTTTTTTTCCTTTCTATATCGAATTATAAAATGACCGAACTTTGGCTCACGATATTTTTTTGTGGTCCTTCTTTCATCGGCGCTACTTTAACAATCAGCGACGTGTCTTTCGTGAATTTTCCATCGTTTTTAGAATATTTAATCTTGACGCGATACATGTCACTCATATAGTTGTCGCCTTTACTTGTTGCTGGATGAATAATTACACTTGTTACTATTATTGACGTATCATCCTCGTGTTCCCGGAGGACTTTTTCTATTAATTGTTTGTTGAGCCAGGAAGGTACTTTAGTAGCCATTTCTGGAATGTTTTCGAGTAACTGGAATAGTTGGAAAATGAATATTCAGGTTTCTAGGTTAGACATTAGTTGTGGAGTTCTCGAAGCAGAAACTTCGATTTTTTTTGGATTTTACAACAAATTTATACTTTCTTCATGTTACTCCTTTTTGAGTCTTTGAACACTCCGTATTTCTTGATAGATTTCATGATGTTCATCAGATATTAGGGTTTATACATTTATTCATCCATGTATTGTATTTATTTATTGAAGGATTTACAACGAAACTGTGATAAACGTTATTGAAAAGTCATGAAATGTAGGGTACTTAACGAAGTACCCTACATTGACTTTGCCACTTAATGATTATACTAGATAAGTAATTTTTAGTGAGATTCGCTATCACTTTTCTCGTGAAAAAATATGCTCGACCTTCAAGATACGTTATCATTTTATTTTCTTGTTAACAAACGTAGTACGTCTTGAGTGATTAGCTTTGTAGATTTGGAAGTGGATTTTTGTACATATTGTTCTTGAATTTCCATAGGAAGTGCTTTGCTCATTCAATTTGAATACTGAAAATTAATAATTAATGAATGATGCATGGACAAAATATTATTAGAAAAACGCAAGCAGTGTTTAGAATTCTGAAAATGGCAGAAATCGAAAATTTGGCCGAAAAAACGATAATTGCCGAAATAGATCGATGGTTACGAATGCGAGTTATAGAAGGAAAAAAGTGAGTTCAAATTAAAGCATTATGTCTAGATTGAAATTGACATCTTAAAAATTCTGTTTTTATCAATGGCATTTCAGTATTTTGTGAAATATATTAGAAATTCAGTCTTAGAGAGCAAGTGAAATTCGGATTAAAGCGAATAGAATGAAATTTTGTTCATCCGTGCGATATTTTAGTTGCTTTACATTAATTCAGAGCGTTGAGATAATATGAAATCGCATTTTCTTGTATGGGGATTTGGATACGACTCCATAATTTTGATTCAAATGCATTTCCAGGATTTTTGCGGAATTGGGGAAATATTTAAATCTTCGCAAAAATAAAAAAATCTTATTATTTTTCAGGATTGAGGAATTCCAAAAATCTAAAATTCGGGAAACAATGCAATAATAACCAGGAAGTTGACAAAATTTTTTCGAAATTTTATAGGATACTTTTTTAGCCTCCGAAAAAATCAGATCATTCTCCATGTTTAATATATAACGAATTGTTTGAATTTTGATAGAAATCATATCATCTACAAAATGTTGGATAATTCAAAATTTCAGAAAAACCCTCAAAATTCAAGGAAATGGAAAATGTTTCAGAATTCCACAGAATTTCAATTTTCTCAAATCTCAGATGCTGCGGAATTTCACGTCCTAATAAAAATGTACAACATTCGCAAGAATTTTATAATATCATAATTTTGCAAATTTTGCTAAGTTTCGGAATTTTCGCGGAAATTTAAATCTTATTTTTAAAAAACCTTGAAAATTGTATAGAGAAACTAAAATTCGTGACTCCAGAAATCATTGAAATTCTTCTTCATTCATGAGTGAATTTTGGTGTGAAATCTTTACTGACCTGCACACAAAATGATTTCCTGGATCAGGCGAAAATATGGATACTTAAAATAATTTCTGAGTTTCAGACGATCATTGCGTTGCTCGTGTATTCATTCAATCAGTTACATTAATGACGAACGTGACAAATCAGATCTGTAACTGCGTATTCGTCTAACAGAAGCCTATCGCAGATAACAACAGAACTAGTGCTACCAGCGCTGTTTGTTTGACTCTAAAGAATTGTTTTCTTGTCTATTTTAACAAACACATGTCACGTTTTCAGAAATTTTCGGATGATTAACGAAATTTTGATAAATTTTCAGGACTTTATTGATTTTAGACAGAATTCCCACGTCACAATTCGCAGTGATTAAGTAGAATCGTGACCAATTTCGTGCATAAAAAAATTCGTTTGTGAGAAAACTTGAAAGAAAAAAATAGAATACATAAATTGGGAAGGAATAAAATTAGAAAATGACTGATGAATTTGAAAGTTACGGAATTGTTATAAATTAACAAATAAATCCATAATTGACGGAATATTATAGCCCTGAACGGAAAATTTCTGAAATTTATAAAAATAATAATAAATTTCCCGCAAATTTCAAGAAAACTTTGGAACATAAAATATTCGAATTTAATTGTTGCTCTAAATCGTTTTTTACTGTTCAGTTCAATGAATTGAAAAATTAGTTTCTTTACTGGTTTTCAATGTTGAAGTTAAGAAAAGATCATCTATTATCAATTCAGTGGTTGAAAAACGACCACACAATAGTGTTCTCGAAAAGTACTTAAAAGGCTCTTAATACACTCATCTCTCACAAAAAAAGTTAATTTTCTAACTTACATAATGTTTTTTCGGAAACTGCGCAAATACATGATTCACACACAAAAATCACCGAGCATCCAACATAAAAAAATTTCGTACAATTTTCAATCTAACAGGCCCATTTTTTCATACAAAGGCAAACGTTTGATTAAAGTTTTTCTGTATTTTCCGCCTAACCGCGATCCACTTTCATCCTTCTCCGTCAGCATTTCGTCCACCGACTTCACTTCATCTTTGTTGACCAAAATTAAGGGGAGGATCGTGAAAGAAACTATCATTTCAAAAATTTTGCGATCCTCTACATCTTGGAGCAATTTTCCGAATGTTATTGGTTGCGTTCTGCAGTTTATTTGTTTCATCGTCGCGCAAAGTGTCTTGTGATATCGTTTTAAGACTGTGTTCGTGTGGTTGAAAAAAACGTCTTCTGACATGCACGTACTGCAAAAGAACAAGAAGTCGACTACTGGAGATGTATATTTACTCTGTTGAAAATCGATCTGAAACAGAAATTTCGTATTGGAAGGATAAAGCTTCACTAGTTTCGTAAGAATTTCTGAGAAAATACGAGACTGGTACTCGGAGTTTGAATTTCCGAGTCGAAATTTGGTATAGTTTTTTCTTACCATGATATGGCTGATGGGTTGATGATCATCATTGTATTTGAACAACATATTGTTTACAGTATAATCCCCATGGATGATGACATTGAAGTCTCCTAATTTGTATTCTGAAGCTTTGATGCCTAAAGAGTATAAATTTTTGCTGATTTCCAGCACTTTTTTAGAGTATCTGGAAATATTTTTTACGTGATGAGAAGGACTTGTAAAATGAATTAAGTTGAATAATTCGGAAAGTTCTGAATATCTTGTTACTTTGGATCCAATTCAGGCCAAGTTGAGATCGTTTTTGCCAAAGTTTTTGCAGATTCATTGTAAAAGTTTCCGTATTTTTTGGTCAACTCCTGACTCGTGGTATTGAAGATTCCTTGATTGTATTCGGTTTTGAGTTTTGGATCCTGCGAATTTTGGAAACATAAATGTCAGAATAGAATCGATCATCAGTTTTTTTGTAATCTTAAAGTTTGATTCTGAAAATTCAATATGAGACTTTAATGAAAATTTTACAGTGGATGAAATGGTATATTTCATCATTGAATTGTATGGAATGCAGGACAAATTGTTATGTATCCGATGCGGATCCTTTATATCGATATTATCGATGAAAATCGATACTGGAATCCCAAAGTCGATTATTATTGATAATGACTTCCATTGATATTCGACATCGCTAGTACACATAGAAAAAATTATTCTAAAGTTCATCCATATTTTAATTTTTCCATAATGATAATTTTTCGACGGTATGCTATTAATTCATTTTTTGTAAAAAATGTAGGTTTGAACAGCTTCCATTCGAATGCTCGTCGTAAGTAAATCAGCATTCATCTGAATAGTTTTTCTCATTTTTACCATTCGTTACTGAATCTATATATAATTGATATTCTGAAAATCCACTACATCTTTTAAAGGTTGTAAAACCTACCTTTTCGCACACATAAACCGAAGCTGCATGAAATCTCGCAAGTCCATCCATCGCAAGCATGCAATGCTCCAAATCCAAACCCTCTTGACGATTCGCCATCCGATATCCCAAAGGGGCCAAATCTTCGAGTACCATGAATATCGGTTCCTCTCTTTGGAAGTAGAATCCTCTTGCATTGAGAGAATACTTGTCTTGAAGCGCTCTATTCATTTCTATCAGAGTACCCGACATCATTGATATTTCTGTGATGAAAAGACGAGCTGCCTGAAATTAAGTTTCGACTGTTCTATCCTCAGAAAATACCACGTTCATAAGAATGTTATACACTTGGACCTCGATTTCGTGACCGATCACGTATTGTTATTCAGGGTTGGTAACCTTTTTAGCTTGAGGTGGATTCAAGGATTTACGAACTCTCATTCTGTGTGGATAAGAACGGAGAACCGCACAGAATCGAGGTATGAGTGTACATGGAATTTCAATATCTTTTCAGACTTTTTTTTCTTTCTATATCGAATTATAAAATGATGAAACACTGGCTCACAGCATTTTTGAGTGGTCCTTCTTTCATGGGCGCTACTTTTACAATCACTGATGTGTCTTTCGTGAATTTTTCATCGTTTTGAGAATATTCAACCTTCACGCGGTACACGTCACTTACATAGTTGTCACCTTTACTTGTTGCTAGATTTATATTCAGATTTGTGACTCTTATAGATGTATCATCCTTGTATTCCCGGAAGATTTTTTCCATCAATTGTTCGTTGAGCCATGAAGGCACTTCAGTAGCCATTTCTGGTATATTTTTGAATAATTAAGGAATAAAAATTGAAGTTTCTGGGTTACACATTACTCTTGAGAATCTTTGAAACATATTACTATACTATGGATTCCCGCGGCTTTTTGAAATTTTTCAAACACTTAATAGAAGTTTGGATAGCTTCAGTGAAGTATTAACAACAGACATTTGGATTCCATTTAACGATATTTGAAAGTTATATTTTTCTTTCCCTAAAAATTTATTAAGAGATTCCTTTGAAGCTATTTGAAAGCTTTTATGAATATCTTCCGTGAATTTCCGAAAGTAGTTATCTAAAGCTCCCCGATAAAGTCGCTACACATTTAAAAAATGTCAACCTCTCTGACTCATCTTTCTTCCGAGTTTTTAAAGATCTCAGAATTTTCAACTTGAGTTAAGTTAAGTTAAGCTTGAGTTAATTTTTGTGACATTTTTTCGAGTATTTTTAATAATGTCTAAAAAGCGATGAGTGTGAGCTTTCTCAAAGCTTTAATGGATGTTCTCCTTTAATTTCTCAACTCGAGTGACAATTCAACTCTGAATGAGTGAAATATTTTTTTTAGTGGTATTTCCCTCTGAAAAACATAGTAGAATTCAAATAATTCTAACTAGTGAAACGTGACTCTGAAAAGAGTAAAATTTCACTAATTTTGAGTGGACTTCCCACTCAATCTTGATTTGCAGAATTTTCGCTTAAATTAAGTGAATCTTCACTCGAAAAAGTTTAGGGTGTAACGAAACGTCGATACTTATCGAGAGAGCTTTTCTCGAACGGGGTACCCAAATCAGGTCAAAATTCATTTCCGATCATTTTTTCGATAGTATTCACGATCAAAAACGAATTTTTTTTACATAGACACAAAGATGGCCCTTTTTCATGCACGGAATGTGGGCGCAAAATGGCATTCTTCATTGATATAGTACATCAGTGCGGAATGAGGGTGCGCAAAACGCTATCTTATATTCCGGAAATATTTCCACACTGATTCGGAAATATTTCCACACCAGTTTTGGAAAATTTTCAAACCGTGTAAAAATTTCGACATTTGAAG
>JAPYZK010004059.1:0-10966 GCA_030522785.1 Platygaster equestris
TTAACGAAATCGATCGCTGAAATGAATTGCAATCGATTGGATTTCGTTTAGAGGTGTTTGGAGGTCGATTCGCAACGTTCGGAGGTTTACCGTTAATTGATAAAAAAAAATTTTTTAATTGACCATGATTCTCATTCATAGGTATCGCGCGTTTTCTTGGCACTCGTGATAATGTGTTGTTGTTTACAATCATTTATAATGTTTACAATTCAATGTTAGTCGGCAATGGTTGACATCACTGGTACTGACTGGTACTCACGCACTTTAGCCACCACTGCGGACTGCAGTGCTAAACTAAATTAAATTCAGGACTCCAAATCGAGGAAAGAATCGATGCACCCCAGCTGTGTTAGAACTTTCTATAGAATGTTCTAGTAGAATTTTTTAGAATGTTCTATTAGAACTTTCTAGAATATTCTAGAACTTTCTAGGATGTTCTAACTACTTCTTGAAATACTCAAATTGTCAAGCACTATCTTCAATTTTATGTAATGAATTTTGCGATTCTTGTCATTGTTATGTTTCTGTGAATGATTCGAATAAATTAAGAAACGGATTTTTAAAAAATTCATCATTTGTTGCGATCTGCGTTTTTCGACAGATTTTGATGATTTAGACTCGTTACATCGATGTTCATAGAATGAGGATTGTTAAATTGAATTTTTACAATTCTAAAAATACTCCCTTAGAAATAATTTAAGACTGGGTATTTTTTGAGTTGTACAGTCAATATTCTCGATTAAATTATTGCATCGACATTGCAATTTTCCTTTGAGAGAAGAATGAGAATTTCAATTGCGACGAGTAATCGAATTTTTTGAAAATGTGGAAATTTGGAAAAATCATCTCAACAATACAATTGTTTGCTGTTGATTATAGTCTTTTCAGTGGTTTTCGTGATTTCTGTTCCATTTTCCGAAAATCACCTCATTCAGAAAATGCCAAATTTCTCATTTTCTGATTGAAAAATCAGAAACACACTGCTGATTCTGGTTTTTATGAAACTTTCATAAAATTCATAAATTTTCTATGAAATTTCATTTTTTACCAATTCGATTTCATAAAAATTGCATAAAATGTGCAATTTTTATTAAGTGATTCTATAAAAAATTTAGAAACACTTTTTTTCTAATAAAAATCCAAAATTTATAAAAAAAAATTTTTTTATGAAGTTTCAAGAAAATCATTTTATAAAAATTGCAAATTTTTTAAACATTGCTTACAAGTTTTATGAAAACAACCTTACAAAAATTCAATTTTTGTTATAAAAATTATATAATAATTTTATATTCTTCAAAATTTCAAAATTTTATACTGATGTAGAAATTGCTGCACAATTTTCATTCATTCATATTTTATAAAATACAATACATATTCGATTTTTCATACTTACGAATTTTTCGATTCTGAATTCCTAAAATGTTTATATTAACCATCCCAAATTTTGCAACCAAAACTCACCATCCGTTTGAGCTCAGCAATTGGTTCGTAAACGCTCCAACCATTTTCCGGAAAATTTTCTGAGTACTCGAAAGCGAAAAAATTCGTTCCATGGGCCAAGGGGAACGAGTTCTTTTGGAGTTTGTCGAAGACGTTTCTTCGCGAATGATTTTCTTGCTTGTGCGCAAATCGTAGGTTCCTCATGTCTTTGCAAAAAATTTCGATACCATAGGAATTTTCGCCGCGACTCGAAGCACCCCCTACTTTTTCGATTCTGCTGACGACGCCGAGTGGCATGTCCACGATGTACGGAGGCTCCCGGTCGATGCTGCGAAAATGAAGTTTGTAGTTCGTGATGGTCAGAGTTCCCCGAATCGGACCAGAATACGGACAAATATAGGTAACGTCGCGAGCGACTCCATGAACTTCCTCGCCATTCAAGAGTGGTGGTCCTGATTCTCCTGCGAGAGGCTGAAAGAGAATTCATTATTAACAATTTGGAACTCGCTATGTCAGAAAAGGGTGAAAGAATGGGACCTAAAATTGAAAACTAAAAACCAAAAAGAGCAAAAAAGGTGTCTTGAAGAAAAAAAAAAAAATTTTTTTTTTGGTGGCTGTTTACCGCATTTTGCAATCCCGGGCTTTTTGTTTCAATTTTTTGTAATGCCGAAATAACATTGTTATCTGTCGAAGTCGAGCTCGAGGAAAAGCTCTTCGAACGCGACGCTTTTTCCCAACGTTCCTAAGGATTGAAAAAATGTACTAAAAAATTTCGTTATAATGTGCTTATGGTAAGATTGATTGTAATGTTCATCAATTTTTACATATTTTTTTTGAAATTTTGATAAGAAAAACTTGAGATTTTAACTTGTGAAAAATTGCAATCTAAATAAACATTAAAATTGAAATATATTGAAACAATTGTTTTTTTTCCTCTTTTCAGTTCATAGTCTTAGCAGGCTAGTTTTTCAAAATTTGTTGATAAACTTCTTTCACATTAACAGTTCTGTCTAAATTTTGTAATCTGATTCTTCGATGTTTACATAAAATTTTTCCATGTTTTATGAGTTTAATTTTCATGAAAATATATATGAAATATTTCAATTAAAATTTTTGAGTTTCGATGAGTCAATTTGAAAACTTGAAAATTTTTGACTTGTAGAAAATTTCAATTGACATTTCTTGATTTTCAGATAAAAGATTTGAAGTCACAAATTTTTTTTTTTTTTTTTTTTTTATTCAAGCACTTTGATATTACAAATTTTGAAATTAAAATATCCGCCATGATATAATTCAACTGTTTCAATTCGAACACGTAAAAGTTCAAACAATATATATTATTCAATTTTTATATTGTTCAATGTTGAGTTTGTGTTATCAAATTTACGTTTTCAAATTTTTTACCTGAAAAACGTGTAAATTTTAAAATGACATCATTTTCACAGAGTAGTTTCAAAAAAGATAATTTTTGGAAAAATTCATAATGTTTGAAAACTCTTATTTTAAAAGATTGAACACATTTTTCTTTCCCTCGAATTATAAAATCATTTTCTCGGACGCATTGAAAAATTGAATGAAAAAAGCACAAAAAAAATAGAAATGTGAAAAAATCAACAATTACCGATTCCTGGCCAATTTTAGAATTGAGGGAACTGCTTTTACTGTCCGAATTCAAGGAATCCGAACTAGCATTTTTAAAATGATTCGGATCCATGTTCAAGAGTTCTGCACTTCCTCGTTTTTCCATTTTTGCGGTAATTCTCAGCGCAAGTAAGAAATCATTGCCAGGAAAATAGGAAACACACCTATAAACGTAAAACACGCAAATTACAACATATTTTGCAACTGAAGAGTTGACATCGAAATTAATCTATGATTTTAGGAAATTTCAACATGCTCACAAACAACACCAAAGTTATGAAATAATGTAAGTCATCAAATTTTATTATAAACTCTTTCTTCTGAAAATTACGGAAATAAAGATTGTAAACATCGTAAACGTCAACAATTGTCAACATTTTTCTTCATGACGAGCAATAATAAATAATGCCACATTCTAAAAGTAATGGTTGACAGTAATTGAGGTGAGATAAGATGCAACATTTCATGTGTCGAGAATGCAAAATTAAATAGAACTTACCGTTATTTATTGCAAATTTGTGATTAACAAAACAAAGCAGTTAGACAAAAATGACAGTTCGATTCCATCTTGAATCGGTGGTTCGTACTTCGCAGTGGTTTGTCTGTGGTGGCGCTTCGTACGTTTTTTTGAGATAGGCTGTTTTCGCCATTCAAGATGTACAGTTTCGCCACCGCGGGAAGAATGAATCTTAGCGTTTTCGAGTGGCCCGATCCAGATCGAATCCAGAGCATTTTCTGAGCAGACTTCGGCAGATTTCAGCAGTCATCAGCAAAAAAAATCTGAAATTCAGATTTTAATTTTCACATTCTGAAAATCAGAAATCTGCTCCGGATTCGATCTAGATCGGTTCACTTGAAAACGCTATCTAATTGCTGTTTAACAAAACAAATAATTATGAATATGAAAACAAAACTGTTCTGGAAACCAATGGCTGATGAAATTTCAATGAAAAAAATATTGTTTAACAAATTATAAAAATTTTCCACGAAATAGTTGATAGTTAAGACCCAATTAGTTTTTCATAAAAACGTACACTTTTAACAAAAGACTGTTGAAAAAACAACTTACTGTTAGAAACTAAACTTTTCTCTAATAATACAATAATAATAATACTTGGATCGATAAAGGGAGTGAAAACTCGTTATCTTCGTTTTCCGGTCTATATTCGTTTCCTTTTGTAGTTGCAAATGTACATAGTAGATGTTGAACAATTCGCAACGTTGGCAGTAATTTTGGTCATTTCGTTGAAAGAGAGACAAATGAATATTACAATTCAAATTTGAAAAGTCCTAAAAACTTGAGTACATTTTTCAAAACATTTACAAATTTTCGGAACAGAGGAATTTATTCGCGAAGGAAAATACACGTATTGATTGTTCTACGTCGAAGCTTGAGATAATTTAATAACAAACGAAACGTCGCGTTAAATGCGACCTTTCTTACCTCACTAAATAACATTTCATTGACTCCGAATTTCATCAGGTTTTGGTACAAATTCGTTTTGTTATTCGTCATTTTACATACATTTTCTAATCATCTAACAACATTCGTGGTAAAAACATAAAAAACGAACGTCCGAGTTTATTCCCACGCCATAAAAACTTTTCCATAAATTGTAAAATATGTTTCACAAAGAGACGATAAGTCGGTTAGAAAAGTGTACATTTGTGTCCTACATTTTACCTATTCATCGTTTCAGCTAAATTTGCACAATCTAAAAGATTCAGGAATGTTCGGAAAATTCGAAAGTTCATTCCTTCAGAGTTCTCGAACAATAATATATTTTCGTTAATGAAAACATGCATATTATAGTTATTTATTCAAGTATTAATAATTTCATCGAAAAATTGTTAATAGTTCCGTAACATTGGATAGATTCAAAAATTTCATTAGATGGTTACAGTACGGAATTTCAGTTTTGGAAAATTTCTCTCAAGATTGACTTTACTTTAATCAGATGTGCAAAAATACAAAACACGCAGTGATCAATATCACACAGTTTACATCTAGAGACTACAACGTTTCATAAAATATTGATCAATTATGTTTTCAAAAATCCGTGATAACGTGTATACGTTGACAGTTGGAGACTCATAATTTCAACAGTATAATTTGTTGTGAATAATATACATATATATATGTATATTTTACATCTTGAATGAATATACATGTATTTACAAGTGCTATGGTAATTTCTGAGGAAAAAAGTGAATTTTGATTGCTCGTGAGAGTGCATAGTTAATTTCTAGCTCATTTGTCTATTTCACCGTGCTGGGCGAGGAGTATCTTTTATTATCATACATATTTTTAAATTAATACCAACTTCTCGCATATTTTATTGTTGGAAGCTGACTATATTTTTTAGGAAAAAAAATTGATAATTCTTCAAAAATTTAGAGTATCACAGAAAAAAGAACAAAAATGTTACAAGTCCTCCATAAAACGAAAAAGAACCTTATCAGACATTTGCCTTAAGAATCATTTTCTCATGCTAGTTCAAGAGAAAATGAACCTTACGAAAAACATAAGTTACATCTCTTTTCTGTTGTATACAGTGCCCAGAGGTGAACGCAGAGGGGGGTTTTGGGTTTGGAACCCCTCCCGAAATCCGAAAAAGATGATTGTCTTTGTAAGTGAAATTAGATGAAATTTAAAAATATAAAAACGTGTATGCTCAGAAAACGCAAGGATTCAATATTTCAAACTTGCAAATTTTCATAAAATAATATGTTAATTTATAAAATTAGTTACTTTAAAATTACGATTTTAGCAAAAATTTGAAAATTTTTAATAGTCCGAAACTTCCAAAAATTATTAAATTTTTGAAAATTAAGAGTTTTTAAATTTGTTAATATATAATCCTAGAAATGTCGTCAATTTTCAAAAGTTCAAGTAATTCGAAAAAACCGAAAATTTCATATATTTTCAAACATTTTGAAGATTAAAGTCTCTAAAAATGATAAAATTTCCGTAATTTCGAAAAACTTATACATATGTCAAAATTTGACAATTCATAAATTCCAACAGTTTCAGTAATTCCAAAAATTAAAGTCATTTCGCAAATTTTATAAATTCCAAAAACTGAAAATTTGAAATATTCTGCAAATTCTAGAAATTTCTGAAACCCTAGAATTTCTTGAAGAATCTGAGAATTCTTAAAAGTCATAGCATTTCAAAAATTTTAAGAATTTGTCGAATTCAATAATATCCAAAAATGCGAAAAATCATGAAATTTCCGAAAATTCGAAGATTTTCCAAAACTTTCATGATTTCAAACATTTCGAATAAATCAAAGGTTTAAGTATTCCGAAAAGTCGAAAAATTGTGTAAGTTCCGAGAATTTCAAAAATTTCACAAATTACGAGAATATTACAAGTTTCAGAAATTTTAAAAGTTACGAGAATTTCATAAATTTCAGGAACTGAAAATAAAACCCCTACCGAAAATTCGTTCTGCGTTCGCCCACGACAGTGCCGTATAAATATCATACTTGACGACCTTTTCTCGACCAGGGTACATTATTTACACGCTCGTAGTCATCTGCTCGATGACGGTGACGTCCCGAGTTCGCCTAGGTCGGGAACGGTGACATTCGTGATGATGCCCGAGACCTTCCGGGACGCTTTTGCTCGGCCGAAGATGGCCATGAAAATGGGGTTGGCAAAAGTGGTTGAAGCACCTCGGGTGTTCCACCTCGTGGTCCCGGAGAAAGTCGTCCTCGACGTCCAAGGGCACGTGGAGGGAGCGGGATTTCGGCAGGTGGCACCTGGGGGTGAGGGTGCAGACGCAGGGGGTGCGCGGCACCCCCAAACTCAGGAGACTGGGACCGCTGAGGATGGGGGAGGAGGGGTGCCGGCCCCATCCGACCAGGAACAGCAGCGCTGCGCCGCACAAGGAACTCAGGGTGCAGGCGTAATAACCCACCCTTGGGCTGCTCTCGTTCATGTAACCTAGGATTCGTTTGCAAAGATTACAGAAACACCTCTCATATTGTCCACTCTCCGTCTTTGTTAGCCACTCTTGTTGTCCACAGTTTAACAATAGGGTTAAATGGGACATTATGAGAGGAGACAAAGACAGAGGGAGTGGATAACGAGAGAGGCTTTACTGTAAAAGCTTTGAAGGTACAGTAAGGTTACATGGAAACCTTTTTTTTTAACAACTTCGGAAGGTTTTTACTGATACATGGAAAATCTGATAAGGTTTCACGAAACTCGTAAAATGTTACGACAGTGGCGTAGCCAGAAAAAATTTTCGGAGGGGGTTTTGATAACAATATTGGAAAATAGTATTGTTGTCAACTTTTATGTAAAAACTTTTCGGAAAAATGTTAGTGGATCGAGCACCTAATGATGTGTTCTCGTAATTTTTTTCATAATTTTTCCTTGTTTCGGTTTTTAAATGACCGAAAATTAACGAAAACGTAATTTTTTGTTGTTTACACTGTAACTTGCGAAACCCCTCTCTGGCTACGCACCTGCTTCACAAGGTAGCTTAAAAGGAATTTAAAAGAATTTCAAAAGTTTTGGGGAATATTACAAGGTTTGGTATTAGATCGACAAACTTTTCGTCTGAAAAACCCCCAAAGAATACAGACATACTCGAAGCACTGAAGGTACCTAAAAAGGTTTCACGTAAACTTCGTAAATTTTTCCCAACAAGTTCGTAATGTTCACTAATACTCGAAAATAACAGGGAACTTCGAAAATCTCACAAGTTCTCGAGGAAATCTCTCAAAATACTATTTCCTTTTCCTCAAAAAACCACCCAATCTCCGTAGAGCTCGAAATATTCACCGAAACAACTTCCCTCGAACGAGCCCGTCCTCCCCGCGCAATGTCCGAAGTTGGAAAACTTTCCGGCTGTTAGGAACTCGCCGGGAAAATTGAGGGGGGGTGAAAACTTACCGGTGAGAGGAACTCCAAGTAAGATAGGAACGGCCTCGGCGGCTTGGACGAGGGCCCAGGATTTGGCGAAGTGCCGGTGCCGTAGCCGTTCGAGGGCCAGCATCTTCAAAGAGTAAATGAAGCCGCCGAGGGAGGCTCCGTAAAGTCCCGAGGCGAGAATGAGACCGTGGTAGCCCTGCACGCTTCCGAGGGCCAGCTGAGCTACAGCTTCAAGCAAACACAATTACCTAAATACGACCGACCCGACCGACAATGACCCGCGCGTTATTTGCACTGCGAGTGGTGCAAGTCAGCGTTGCGTCAGGCGCCCGGCAACGTGGACCAAAGTACGCTCGTTAGTCAGAAACTTTAACCTTTAATTTACACGGGCTTCGCATTCGGTAATTCAGCTTGGATTTGGTTTGTTTCATGGTTTTTGTTTTTTCTTATACAGAGAAGTTTTAAAATTCGAAATTTTTTGTTCAAGTTTTGATATAGTTCGAGAATAATAATTGAAACAATTTTTCCGATGTTTTTTATATCCGTTTAGAATTATTCAAACATTTTCTACTTAAGTTGAATTTTCGAAAATTTAATGAAATACTTAAGGTTACGGAGAATTTTCAATATTTAAAGTTTTATCGATCTTTTTACGGTTAATGGTAAAAATTTTCAAAGTTAAGTATATATACTAAATTTGTAGAATTTTACGTATTTAGAAGCGAATACTGAATGTTCTCGAGAATTTGGAAGACGATTGAAAACTTTTAATGATACGATGATTTACACACATACGTTAATTCATACCTTTCAAATTTTTATAAAGGGGGGAAGGGGGGCGAATTTGAGCACTCTTGAACAGGGCGCCAATACTATGCGAGCCGGAACTGCGTTGATAAGAAATATACTCACACTTTTGAAAAATGTTTTCCAAAGTTTGCACAATTTCTTGGTCGACACTTTTGGAATAAAATTTCCATATTTTATTGAAATAAAATTGTTGATGTACAAAAATTCGAAAATTCATTGAGAAATTTCCTCAAAAAAATTTTTTTTTATCAAACTAAGATTGGTTTTTTGTGAAAAATCACTCAAAATACACAACCAAACAAAGTTCCAAATTCCATCAACTTCTGCCCCGAACTAAACTCGAAAATTCACGATCCCATTTGATCCCGAAAAAAGCAGTTAATAAAACCGGAAAATACAGCTTTTCGAGACGTTTACTAGCAATTTCGCTCCGTCGATCCGCATGGAAATCAGCATCCCGAATGTAATTGCCGGTCGAGTACGTGTGAACATTCGAAATTGCGCCTTCTGGCATTCTCTCAACATTAAATACCCAATTCAGTCGCGAGCACCAATTATATTACACCCCATAGCCCGCGTAACTAGCTGCAACTTTCGCGACTGCGCGAGCGTATTTCATCCCTTTATCTCCCGAGCATAATTTTCCCTGCAATTATTTCCCAAATTCCTTATTCCCGATCCCTGAATTTTTGATAAAAAACGAGTTCTTTTCCGAAAGTTGACGAAACTCGAGTTTTCGGATGAAGCTTGATTAAAAGTTACGTTTGCGTGACAAACAAAGTTGCAAAAGCTCGCGGCCAAATGTGCATCGGTCTCGGGTTTCGGCTGACGTTTAAACAGTTGATGTAAATAAATTGAAGCCGCGCCGCGAGTTGGAAAGTAAAATTGTGCTGAGTTGACTTTACGGGGGCTGCTTCTGACCGAAAAAGTGCATGAAATCGTATCTCGCGTTCCCGGACATGTGACGAGATGTGGGTGTTTTTTTTTCGCCGAATTAGCTCGGTCGTTGTTTTTGTCGCTTTGGGGGCGGGAATGGAAAATTTTGGGACGATTTAAATTATGATAGTTGAGAACTGGGGCGGAGAGTGAGTTTTTTGCTTGTCTACGGTTAATTTCGGCTTTTTGCAGGGTAGGAATAAAAAGAGGGTGATTTTGTCTTTTTTTTCGTATTTACGAAAAATGCCAGCGCTTTTGATTGAGTCGTACAAGATTTTTTTTTTTACACATGCACAAAGATGGCCCTTTTTCATGCACGAAATGTGGATGCGAAATGCGATTTTTCATTGATCTAGTACAGCAGTGCGGAATAAGTGTGCGCACAAAATATTTTCGCACCAGTTTTGAAAAATTTTCAGATAAATGAAAAAATTTCGACATTTGAGAAATTTTTATGAACTCCAAAAATCTGTCAAAAATTTCGAGAATTCCCAAAATTTTTTAAATTAAAAATATTTGGCAAATGCGTATAACTTCCGGAATTCGCAAGTTTACAATAATGTTGTAAATTTCCAAAATTTCCAAAATTCTGAAAATTCACAAAAGTCTCAAAATTTACAAAATTTCCAAAAATTTTCAAAATTCCCAAAACTTTTAAAAATTTCCAAAATTTCCAAAATTATCGACATTTTGAAAAAATTATAAAATATCCACAAATTTTTCGAAATTTTCGAGAATTTCCGAAATTTATGAAATATTCAAAATTTCTCAAATTCCCAGAATTTCCAAAATTACTAAAATTCAAAATATTTGGTGAATGCGTATAACTTACGGAATGTGAAAGTTTACAATAATGTTGCAAATTTCTGAAATCTACAAAATTTCCAAAATTCTTAAAATTTCCTAAAATTTTCAAAATTTCCGAAAATTCCAAAAATCCTCAAAATTTTCGAAAATTTCCAAAATTCTCAAAATTTTCAAAAATTTTGAAAAATTTCCGAAATTCAGAAAATTCCCTAAATTCTCAAAAATCAAAAAATTCCCGAAAATTTTTGAAATTTTCAAAAATTTCAAAAAATCAAAATTTCGAAAAAATCATAAAATTTCCAAACATCAAAAAATTTGTAAGATATTTGAAATTATCTGATATTTCAAAAATTTTGAACAATCAAATGACCGTTATAAACGCAGAAGGGTCTCTAAAACCTCGAAAAAAAGGTAAAAAGAAAGATCACATTTAATCCTACGGTTT